>CM031924.1:38220048-38509092 GCA_018703695.1 Prunus fruticosa | reverse complement strand
GATCCTATAGTTTGGTCGTGGGTAGCTTTGGTTTTTAGTTTTCTTATTGATTCATTATAAGCTTTGGGGAAGATTTGATTTTTATTTTCCTGCCACCCATCTTTCTTCTGTTAAAGTCGGCACCTTTGGTTTTGATTGATTTCGTGATTTGATTGCCGTGTCTTTGGTGTGTGAAATCTGTGACTTGATTGTGAGTTATGGGTCCGTGCTGGTTTTTGTGGTATATACCGATGGGCACTTTGAATAAGGGCATTTCTGCTCAGGAACTTAAAATGGAGTGAAATTGGGTTGCATAGCGCTTGAGCTTGAGGAAGAAACCTGAAACCATAGCTATTGAAGATGTGTGAAACTTCTAAGATGCAGGGTCTACAAGATGTGTTGGGCGAGAAGTTTTGAAGAAGACGCCTCTTCGCGTAAGGCCCTTCAGAAGAAACAAGGGGTCCTTGTTTCTCAGCCTTGTTCAGTTATAGTTTGTTTACTATTTGAAAAATTTGGAGGAAGCTTGCTACTTTAGTTCTAGAGCTTTTTTCTTTTCCTGTTGTGTTAATAACATGAGTTGGGGGCATGGTTCTAAATCATTCTTTCATTGTATATTTGATTTGGACAGCCTTTTCATTCGTTATTCTAATGGCTACCAATTATTGAGGCTTGAGTAGTTCGTTAGCTGTTCACAAGATTTTGATTCAAGTTTGTCAGTACTTTAATACACTTTGTTTAATATTATCAACTTCCGTGTTAATCCCAAACTAACAGGCATTCTTATTGCGTGTGCGGATGAAAAAATGTTTGTTGTTGTCTTAGATGGTGACAGTAGTGTATATTGCCAACTCTGCCGGATCCTGGTACAAAAAATGTTTCTTTTACAATCCTCGTGGGCCTCTTTGGTAAAAACTCCTTTCATGTTCTCTCTTTCAAGCTGCTGACATTGCACCCATGGATGAAGTTGCTGGATTAACCCTTCTTGGACATTTTCAGCAGTGATTCAAAATTCCTTTCCTCACCAACCTGCCTCCTTATTGTCCTCAAAGACTCTGACCTTTCAGATGTATATGATTCATTTTCTTTTTGTAATTTCTTGCTGTTTGTTTTCCTTTAAGAAACTAACGATTTCAGAACCATCTCATAGAGAGCAAAGCATGGAGCGTGTTTATGTTGGGGGTGCTGATTTATTTATGCAGCATAGATCATGTTTCCTGATTCAATCAAGTATTTTTATGTGGGTGGTGCTGATTCCTCTTAAAGCTATTAGCCTAAAACAAAGATATGCATACTGAATTTAAACCCTCATTCTTTCCAGGTTACAGACAAAAGGCTAAGGACATTGTGCAAGGTGCTTTATTTCCTGAATCTGGTCTCGACAATACAGTTGGTCATGCTGGATGAGCTGGTGGACTTGTGGTTGTTTCGAGTCTTGACCTTTTCTCATATTGTGAATCTTGTATGCTACCATTCCAGGTTAAATGTCATGTGGGTTATGTCCCTTCTGGTCAACGAGTTGTAGGCTTCAGCCAAGCTGTCTCGAGTAGCTGATGTGTTTGCAAAACGCCTCCAGAGCCTCAGCACCTAGCAGACGAAGTGTGTTTCAGCTTTGCAGCATGGCATTGAGCCATAGGTGTTGCAGTTGCACTCCAATGTTTACACATCCATTTCCCAAATCTAGAATATAGATTTCTTGGTCGAAGCCACCAAGGATGGGTAGAGTTACCTGGTGAGTTAGGTTCAGGGAGTTTCAGAAAATGAAAATCCATTTCTTTGGGCAGATTTTTTGAATCTTTCTCAACTTCAGAGCCATGGATGTCGAGAAAATCGCATGGAGATACTCAAGCGATCAACACTGGTGTGCCATACTCGATCCCCCTCAGGTGCTATTTGCTGCCTCCAAGATTGAATAAGGTAATCAGGGTATGGTCACTGCAGTAGCTTCAATTCTTAGGTCGTTAGGTGAAGACCCCATTAAGGAAGGAGCTTATTTAGGAACACCTGCTCGTTTCGTGAAGTGGTTGATGAACTTCCAAACTAGTAATTTAGATATGAAGCTGAATGGCTTTGTTTCTGACAGGGTGGATCCTCAAAAGCTCAATGGAGATGGCTGCAAGGGAAAAGAAAATCCACTCTGAGCTGAACTGCACATTCTTGGTCGCAGTGTGAGCATCATCTACTTCCCTTCTATGGTGTTGTGCCAGTAGGGAATATGTGCACTGAAGAATTCGATCCCATTGTTAAATCTCTTTTACAATCGATTGTATGTTTCTAAATTTTCAAGCTTCAGGTACAAGAAAGACTCACCCGGCAGATAGCAGAGACTGTATCATCACTGTAAGTTGGAGATGTGATTGTGGTTGTGGAGGCTAATCACACCTGTATGATCTCGAGAGGCATTGAGAAGTTTGGAAGTAGTACAGCGACAATTGCTGTACTGGGTCGATTTTCAACTGACCCTGCTGCAAGGGCTAAGTTTTTGCAGAGCATTTCCAAACACTGCTGTTTCAGGACGATGATCCGAGTTCATCCATCTATTACATGTCTATTTCTTCCAAAGTAACTTTGTTTTGCATTGGATTTGCTGTTAGCCATGGTGCCAGCATGACAGCGATGAGTTGAAGATCAAATATCAAAGATCAAAGATAATCCTTTGGCCAATTTGGGTCTTGCCCATTTTTGTTGAGATGGTGCTGTTGAAGTTTCAGTTGAAGGTCCAGACTTTCTGGTAACACAGGATTCTTAAAATTTTGTATTTTTATCATCCATTGTCTATCACATAAAGCCCTTGCAAGATTCCAAGGCGCGTCTTGTTTTTAAAGATTTTATATTTTCTTGGTGTTTTTTTCTTTTCCATTTATTCGGAATACCGATTAATATTCAATACGAATAATACGTTTGATAGCTTATTACATTGATTCTGTTTGTTTATCAATTCCTTTTACACTGATTTGTTTTACTTTAGGCTGTAAATTGTGACCAGGACGGGAAGGTTTAAGTCTGGCTTTTATTCACTAAGGTTAGGTCAAGGGCAGTTTGTGGAAGTTGAGGGCGTGCAAACATCGGATAACATTGAAAAAAAATGTTCTTCCAAGGTAAGAAGGTTTTGTGCAGAGAATCCAAAATCAGTAAAATAAAAGAAAAAAAAAAAAGAAAGGAGAGATTGCTTGAGGTGAGAAAATTCACATACCGTGTACAAAACAATATAAACATCGGATTTTAGCGACATATATACATTCAGACCCGGAACCACGTGATTTCGTTTTTACAGAGTGTGAATCATAAGAGGTGAAAACAAACCAACTTAGTCGCCTAACCACAAGTGTCGGATTTTACTTTCCAATCTATCCAAACATCACGGTCTAACCACAAGTGTGGGATTTCGCTCCAATCTATCCAAACATAGGGCTCTGTCCTATGTTCCTGAAGTTCTCCTTCAGCATTAGGCCATGGCCAGGTCTTCCCCTGCTTTTCTGACTTTTGTTCTAATGTTATGAAGGTCTGCTTTGGGCAAGGGGCCATGGTATAAATGCTCTTCAGACGAAGGGTAGTGCTGAATATGCGCTAGAGGCGGAGGGCCATGCTGAATAAGTGCTTTCCAGAAGGGGGCGGAGGGCCATGCTTGGAATGTGCTGCTCGGGGCGAAGGGCCAGGCTGAACATGCGCTTGGGGAGAAGAACCATGGCCTTGCTGAAGACTCATTTGAGGTGAAGGGCAATCCCGAATGTCAGCTTGGGATGAAGGGAAAAGGCCATGCTGAATACACGCTTGATGATTACCATTCACCATATATTGATGGCAATTCCAAGGATTACTAACCAGGAGCATACCTGGTAACAGTAACATAGTACTACGAACCTGCATGTAATTGATAAAAATTAGCAAACCTACAAAGCCATTTAAAATACTTGGACAACAGCATAGCAAACAGACTGGCCAATTCCGCTGAACCTCCACAATCTCCGCATCCAAGCTTTCTGTTAGGGGGTTGAACAAATTTATTATTGAACGATGCATGAATTTGAAGGATCATTTAGAGCCATGCTGAGTTGCGGGATTTGGTGGGTGTGCATATTAGAAAATATTTAGGCTCCGGAGCCCGACTGTTGCACGTTAATCAGGAAGTTCTAGCACTGATTGTGATTTGTAGATAAAAATGAAATTTCAAAGTGGTACATAGTTGAAGTTATCGCATTCATGCCCACTTCATTATATGTCATCCTTTAGCACAAAAAGTTTAAGGAAAAAGAAAAAAAAAGCAAAAGAATATATATCACTGTTTGTAGGAAAAAAAACACCTTTCTTTTATGGGGAAGATTTTTCTCAGCACGCTCAAGCGGGGATGGCGTAACATGTTGACTGTTGCCAACCCAGTTACTGGATCACTGCTTTCTGCTAGCACAAAGAGTTAAATTTAGTTTTTATAATTAATTAGGTATGAAGACCGTACCGGAGAGGGTGATAACTTTAAGGGTTACCTGGGATGTCAAAATTGAAGTTGAGTACAGGCGGAATACCAGTAGTTCTCCCAAATGGACACGAACATGAGCACCTTGAACGAGTGAAAGTTGGAATCACCATGCGTGACAACAACTAGGGGTTTATCATTCTGGAAACTAAATGGAGATGCGGAGTATAAAAACCTTAAAATTTTCAAGTTTCCACCACTTCCCTTCCCTCTTACCCTATAAAATAGAATCAATGAAATATTAAAGAAAAGATTGAGTCATTAAAATTCGATACCTTTAAATGCCAGGTATGGGCAGTTGAAAACTGAAGCAATCATTTGGGTGTATCGTGTCTCTGCGTCTTCATCACTTTCTATTGATTTCAGAAGTTTGAAAGGCCGGTTTATTAACAAGCGAATATGACAAAATTAACCTTCCTGATCTCACTGGACAGATAACCATCATCACGAGCTTTGCACATCATCACATGGTCCTCAAACTTTGGCTGTCTGAATCCCTGAGAGTCCATTGAGTTAATTGACGTAAATGACAGTAGACAAATTCCTAAACCCAAAATGAGGGGGATGTGATGAATTAGAAATTCAGACCTGATCACAAGCTCCCCATGACCAACACCATTTTTTCATCCAATGCTGCAGTATTTTTATGTTTTCATGTGAATCATCAGACAAACTACACAGGGTCTGGTAGAGGGCGGAAAGAAGTGGAACATCTCGGTATCTTATATTCCTGGAGGAAAAAGGTTCCATCTCCAACAGATGGATTATCTGGCACAAGATAACAACACACTGTGAAGCTGTAGAACACAAATAACTTTAAGTTCATCCATAATATAGGCAATTAGCATATTTTGTTATTCACAACTGCAGCCATACATGATACTTGGGCTCTTTCTGATGCAAACTTTTTCATCTTCAAACACCTTTGATATTCTTTCTACAAGACTACTCTTTCCAGATCCTTTTGGACCAACCAATAAAACAGTTGTCGTCTTTGGCACATCATAGTCCCTCAATTTCACAGCACCACCTACACTTTCAATCCATGCACCGGGAGTGTAGCTGTCAAAGTCAAGAGGACACATCACTTCAAGCAACCATACTACCATTCTAGCCATCACATAAATATTAACTTGAATTAATACCTCAATACTTTACCGTGGCTTCTTCCAAACCGTTACTAGAATCCGCAGTCCATCATTCTCAGCAAAATTTCTCTATAAACACTTTCCCTCCTCTTTTGTTTGACTTCAAAATCCAAAGAGCCGAAGAAAATCGAGAATCCACACTGTCAAGTTCTCCAAGCACCGACCCATTTAGTGTACCCACTGCAGCATCCTTGACATTCATGCTCAAATCATTTCTGCTCCATTGAAAACCAGAACCACTTTAATTTTTAAAGTTTCAAACTTTCTCAAACAGCATAAAGTTTAGAACAAAAAACAGAACTTGCATTTTTGTGATTGAATGCTACAAATAAGAAATTGAAACATGGGTTCTAGCAATATCAGCACAAGGCACATAAATTACAAACAAATTTGATCATAAACTGAATGGAATTTATGAGAATTCATGAGCTACCTGAGAAGTGGAGATGAGAGCTGAGAAGAATCTTGCTCCAGCGAAAAGTCTTCCCCTGTATTGCATATTGAACCCACTCAGCCACATCGCTTGTAAAAACGCCACCTTCAGAAAACCTTAGCATTACAAGAAAAATGGATAATCAGAGAGCTTTACCACTGCCAGGATGATTGTTATATCGCCACCCATGTCAGCTGGCTTCCACTCTGCAGCCTTCACACAGTGAGGGGGAGAGAGAGAGAGAGAGAGAGAGAGAGAGAGAGAGAGCAAGAAGTAGATTAATTTTTTTTTCTTTTCTATTTTGGGTCGAAAAATAGAATAATGCTTTTCGGAAGGATTGATAGTTAAGTAACCAGGATGACGGAGCCGGCGTGCAAGCCACGCGAAAAGATCCTACGCAAGCTGCTGCCATATGTCATGGTATTTACAAATGCCCATTGGGTACAAGCTAAATATAATTAATATTCTCAATTTCTTTTCTTTAGGAATTAATATTTGTCAAGGGAATTATTATTATTAATTTTGAAAACTAAAGAGAATCACAAAGATAATCCTCCAATATCGTATCGAGAAACATATCGCTGCTTCTTTTGGTTAAAATCTTCCGGGGAAGTGAGGAATGTTGGGAAATAACCCATCTTTTGAGTTGGGCACGTTTTTGTTTTTATTTATTTATTTTTGCATAACACCAGAAGGAAATATCGAAGAAATATTCAAATACAATAATTTAAAATAAAAAAAGAGTCAATGACCGTTTAAGCAAAAAATTTACAGATTTGAATTGAGTTTTTTTCTTCAAATTTTTAGAACATTAAAGCGTGAGTTAAAGCATATTTTCCAAGAGATAAATTTATGCCAGGGGCATTCTTTTACTTCTTGGTGATCAGTTCAACAGTAGACAATAAACTAAGGATAAAAATAAAAACCTTAATTTTTGTATGTGTATATTTATTAAGGAGCTTTAGTTTTAAACCATAATATAGCTTACTAATTTAGTAGAAAGAAAATACAATTTAGTCTAATTAGCAAAAAACAAACACCAAAATATAACAAAAATACCATTACAAATTATGAAAATTACAACATATGCCATTTTTTGGTTTTATTTAATCACAGAACTCGCGACTAATTCTCAAACCCAGAAGCCACTGGAAGCAGGAGCGACATTCGCGCAACCTTTCAACTTCACCTCCAAAAAAACCTCTTAGATCTTCCACAAATCCCAGAAATGGACCAGCGCGACGACCATCTCGGATTCCTAGTCTTCACTCTCACTTTCGGCAAAAAAAGCTAAGGAATCAACTCAATCTTGATTTTTTTCGTTTTTTGGTTTTGGTTTTTAATTTTGGTTTTCTACGTAAATTTCAAATTTGGGGATTCGTTTTTTGATTTTCGTTTTGACTTTCTACAGTCTAGATTCCAAGTTTGGGGTTCGTTTTCGTTTTTCCTTACCTGGTTTTACTGCATTGCCAAGGAAAAGCACAACTCCATCGCAGAAACTCCACGGGACCGTAAAAACTCATATTATATGTCTATTATGTTTGATGTTTTCTTTTCTGCTCAACCATTTATACTTCTTCCTTGTAATTTATCTTTACTTGACATAATAGTGTTCTCATCCCTTCTTGTTTGAGATCACAAATGGGGCAAGAGAATGGCTCAAGGAACAGAGGTCTAGAGCGATAAAGCGAACCAAGAGTAGCAGATGTTAGTCTGTAGACTCTAGCGAGATAGCGATCGTAGTCGCTCTTCACTTGAGTTAGAAGACCTCGGAGTTACCCGGTGAGGCCGAGGGGATGGGAGGTTGAGTGTCATCGCGACAACAGGTGAAGGCTATGGTCGTCCTTCCTCCAGAGAGAGTCGTTGCTTTCAAGAGAGAGAGAGAGAGAGATCTAATTTGTTACAAAGGTAGACCGAACCTAATATTTTAATAAAAATAGTATAATTGCCTGAATTTTACCTGGCGAAATAAATCTGCTTAATCCTATCACCCGTAATCTAAAATACCTATTCTTTTGGTATTAAAACCCAAACCAAAATACCTAATGTTCATATCCAAATTACTAAAGTTAATTATGTCTAATACCCTAATTTTCCTTATTTTTAAATAACCAAATGCCACCAAGAAGTTCAAAAGAGACGAATGATAAGCAAACTAATATAAAAAAATTATGTGCATTGTTCCCCAATTTCATTATGTCTGAGTAAAATGTAGAAAAAATTTGGTGCCAGAAGGCCGACAATGGCAATGTGGTTCTCCTTTTGGTGGTATATGTTTCAAACCTAAGTTTCTAACCTAACAAAAAATCTATACCTATTAATCTCAGAACATTCAACTAAACTTATCCCTCCCTCTTCACCAGCCATGGGAAATGTATCTGCTGATGAGGCACAAAAAACCCCTCTTGCATAACAAAGCCCTGAAAAGATGCATCACAAAGCAGTTAGTGTACATAATGATCTGATCCTATGTAAATCAGGATGCAAGACAAGAAAGTTAGAACAATCATTCCTGAACAAATCTAAGGCAGATATTAGAAAAAGATGCAGTAGCAGACTAGGCCTCAAAACCCAGAGGATGGTTTCTTCTCATTAATACTACTCTGGGTTTGTAGACTGCAGACACTTAGGGGATCATAAAAGGAAGTCATACCTATCTCGATATCAGTATGGGATGACATATGGCAGAGCATAAACATCCAGAGGCTCTTATTTGCATAGCTTCTGCCCATACTTGAGGAGTCCTTTCAATCTCAGGGGATCCCACTTTGGGTTTCTTTGACCCTGAACCATTGCCGCTGAGCAGCCATTCCTGATCGTCAAGATTGGACTCATCCACCATCTTGGGAATGGAAAGTATCTCACTCAGATACTTGGAATCAGGATGTGGTGGTTTTGCAGATGCTCCACCATTCTCCTTAACTTTAACACGAGAAGATGATGGCTTTGTTGAGAATGCATTGAGTTGTTCAGGCCCTCTCAAACCATTAATTCTGTGTTCCTTGATATCTGCTTCACAATTGCTGGCTGCCCCTGTCCCTCTGATAAAAACTGGAGAACAGTTTGGCTTGGTTCTGATTTCCTCCCATTTTCCACTACTGGGTGAGAAGAAACAGATCTTGGCAACTTATGAGGCAGAAATCCATTTTCTGGCATAAAGTTTAAAGAATAAGGTACAGATAAGATTGTATCCCTCAATCTCAACTAAAACAGATGTATATAAATTTCTTTTCTTGGTAAGTATGTCTATAAAAATTATAATCGCAAGAAAACTGTTATTCAATCAGTAGCTCGAGGTTTTGGCAGAAAAAGTATTTGGAGATTAAAAAAACATGCAACCTATATAACAATGAGCGTTTAGGAGCTGGAACATCTATAAGTAACATATGCCTCTATTACCATCCGGGGAAGACACATCTATATGTGTTTCCACTCACTGAATGGAAAATAGAATCCCTGAGTGTCATTGTTTTTGCAAAATAGGGAAACGACTCACCGTGTAAATATCCATTCATCTCAAGTTCCTTGCGTTTGCCAAGAATTCCCCCAGCAGCAGAGTTCTTGCTATTCATCTGTAAAAGGTTTAATGCTTTATGACTGAATGCATCTAGGGATTCCTTGCCATTTCCTTCTAGTTTAGGCTGTTCATCCGATGGTTTGCTTATCTCCTTCACCTTCTCCTTCTTCTCTTTCTTCTTATCCCTGTCCTTATCCTTCATTTAACTTTCTTCTCTTTATCTCTCTCCTTGGGTTTATGACCTTTACTGTCATTATCTGTGTTTTTCTTCCGATCTCTTCCCTCCATCTGCTTCTCAACATCCTTCTCAATTGGCTTAGCAATGCCTTTAAGTCTTCTTTGCTCAATGCTAGGGAAGTTTTTCAAAAAATGCCTCCGCTGAACATTTTCCCTCGACATGGTTTCTTTGTGCGTTGGCAGTCCTATCATCTTCTTTCTTATCCTTAATTCTATCTTTTTCTCTGGACTGAGTTGACAACAAAGGTTTTTGATCAGAAACCATAATCTTCTGAACAAACGGACTTCCTGTTGCTCTTTCACCATTCCTATAGACTTCCAGTTGCTTCTCAATTGGCTTAGTAATGCCTTCAAGTCTTCTTTGGTCAATGCTCGGGACATTTTGAACAGTTTTGCTCTCAACATGGTTTCTTTGTGCATTGACAGTCCTATCAACTTCTTTCTTATCGTTAATTCTCTCTTTTTCTCTGGACTCATTTGACAACAAAGATCTTTGATCAGCAACCAAAATCTTCTGAACCACCTGACTCCCAGTTGCTCTGTCATCATTCCTATATCTCCGATCCAATTCCTGCACGTATTTATAATCCTTGATCTCAACATTATGGGAATCCGTTTGGAACATGATTCTGTCCATTATAAGACTCTGGCTGCCCTTCAATTCTCTTCTCTTCTGATGTCCAAGTAATCCCATTATCCCCACCCCTTTCCTTCTTGTCTTTGTGCTTTTCTTTTCTGTCTTTCCTTTCACCATGTTTTTCTTTACTTCTGTCTTTGTCCTTTTTCTCTTTACCGTCTCTTTTCTCTTTGTCCTTCTTATCCTTCTTATCCTTTTTATGCTTTTTCTCCTTGTGCTTCTCCTAAAAATATATCCCCATGAGGGGCAGTGTATTTAGTAAAAATGCGAAATAATTCATAGAAACTTAAAGGGAAACAATAAAAACAAGCACATGTTAGTACAAAATCCTCAAGAAAACAAAGAGTGAGAGACACAAGATGAAAAACACTGCTAAGGGTGGTGTGCTGGTCAGAGTACTTGTCCCTCAAGCTCAATGCTCAGGGTCAAGTTGCTACACCCTCACACAATGCTATGAGATCTTGCCTAGTTCCTTTTTTGAAGAGCTATTCAGAACAACAGTCCCTGTTTAGCCCTTTACAAGTTTTTAAAATCACACAAGAGTACAGCAGTTGTGAAACAGCATCCCCTTTTTTTCCTTTATGTTTTTTAGTTCCTCTTCTTTTTCACATAAAATATAATAATTTTTACACAAAAAAAACAGCAGAAAATATTTTAAACAAATTAAGAGACACCTTTACTTTCTATTTTTTTTCAGTTCCTATTATTTTGCTTCATGTATAATGAACACTACACAAATGATGATGAGGATGAAGTGCGAATACAATATTTAAAAAAAAAAAAAAAGAGACAACAGACACAATATGCCAATTTGTAATATCAAATTAATGATATTATCACATTCAGAGAATTTGACACTTCTTGAACACTTTCGACAGAAATTTAACAAAACAAAGATGAGACACAGTTCACCAAACAAGAATTCAATGTCCTTCCAGGGTGCACTCCACCCATCACACTATACAGGTGCTAAAAATTCTTTAAAGGAACCTAGGGTCTAAGCTAATATGACATGTTCAACCAAGGCAATAGGAATCGTTTTTATGCAAGAGCAGATTAAGAAAGTATCCCATCAAAGTTATTATGAAGCAACACGTCCCATTTTATCATGCATGCCAGATGGGTGCTCTGTGTATGCAAAATGTTCCAGACACTCATCCCATACCTATACCGTTTCATGCTAAACAAAAGAAATTTACACATTATATAGGACCAAGAAAAGAGGATAGACGTTTTACTAACAAAAAAAATAGTTACTCATGCACTGGGAGGGAAATTCAATAGAGTTGGGCTACCCTACGTGATCCCCCCCTGATAATCACTTGAGTTAAAAGTCAGATAGCAACCAATTGCTCTCACCTTTTTCACATATGTCATGAAACCTATATATGCCTATTATGGCATGAATCTTGGTATCCAAGGACTTTCTCATGGAAAAATCATATTTTTTCTGCTAGGTTGCATTAACCTACATAGGATGTGTATCATAAGACTTTTAAGTTCTAGGGTAGCTTGAATATATTTCATGATGCGGTCAAAACTAGTCTCTCCGACAATCTTGTCATTCAAGACAGTTGCAAATTTAATGTGCCCTCCCCTCATAATCTTCCTCCTAAGAGTACCCCATGACTTCATCAGTTAAAACCTACATAGATATAAGTTTCATGGCCCCGTAGCACAGCCTCCAAAAGTTAAAATGACAAGGAAGCAACTGATGAAAATCCAACACATGCATAAAAAAATGCAGGGATTAACACACAAGAACTCATGAGAAACGACTGTAAATCAATTCTGCAATGATAAAAAGGAAAATATGTAGACCTTTGCAAGTAAGTCTATATCACTGATTCCAACTTTCTTTTCATATCCTGGAGGAGGAAATGGAAAGCAGCGAGACATTGCACGCAGTCCTTGAAATGGAAAAGTGGGATCCGTCCACCAGCAGAAATGCTTCTCCTAGTTTCCAGTACTGTTGTTCCAACACAGGAACAGAGCAGAAACAATGCTCCTGTCCATGCACCATGACCCCAAACTCATTTCCAGCTTAAAAATCACTCCATGATCTACTAAAATCAACCCAAAGCCAAAACTGATGATAACCAATAAGCAAGATCTCTTCTTATCACAGTGTTACTTCTAGGATTGCACAATTTATGAAAATCTGACACAAAAACTAAAAAGTATCCGAAGGCTCACATGAACTACTCCACTATACCAAACTCTGTATTAGTTCATCTCTATCTATCCAGATAAAATAGCATTCAAACACGCTTATGACCAAGCAACCGATTTGTCGACAAATTTAGAAGTTCTGCAGCAATCTGATCCTCTGTCTTTCTTACTAGGCCAATAGAGAATGATCACCTGCTCATCAGCAAAAACCAACATCAGGAGCATGTCCTGACTATAAGGCCAAAAATTCATACAACAAATGCAACACAGACCACAACCTTGAAAACGAAAGAATCCGTGTAATTTTAAATGGAACACAGATAATCCTCAACGCGAATGGCAAATTTTGAATGGAAGCCGTGTAATTCCAAGCTTCGCTTTCTATTTACAACAGTGAATCTTCTTACAATGACCCCTAATACTATAAAAATCACAATTCGGGTTTCTCCCAGTGACGATTTGGCCAAACCCTAGAAAAATCACCAGAAGAAAATGTCAGACACAAAACCCAGTTGCAAATAAAGACTAATTCCAAAAATTTCAATCCCAAAATACATGAAAACCCATAAAATTAAACTAAACCATTAGAATCCCACGAAAACAAATTAAGTTGCATACTTGGGATTGAGGGTTTTGATTTTGATGGTTCCAGAGAGAAAAAAAAGAAGAAAAATTTCACGGGAGGGAAGATAAAACAAAGAGAAGAACTTTTGGTTTTTGCAAAGTAGACATTGTACATGAAGAAGAATATGAAGATCTCATTCCAAAAAGAAGAAAAGAAAAGAGGGATATATCAAACTCTCTTTTTCTCTCTCTCTTTCTCTGTCCAATCTAGCTATGTGTATGTAAATATGTATGTGTGTCTACCTCTCTATCTTTGTATGAGTGTGTATTTGTAAATGGGTTTTGCGTATGTGAGGAATTTCAGATCTTCAAATTGTTTGATGCGGGGTTATTCTGAGGGAAGAGGGTTTTCTCTCTCTCTCTCTCTCCGAATGTTCTCAGTCCTCCTCTCAAATCCCCTTAAAAGGGAAGAGAAAATAGAGGGAAGGGCCAAAGGGGCAATGGGGTATTTATAAAAGAGGAATGGATATACGTGTCAAATAAAAAGAAGAATCCAGACGCCAGACATATCACAATGAACACGAGAGATAAATGGTAAAATATGGTTTGGTAAAATTAACTTACCCTTTTTCTACTATATGTTTGAGTTTAAAAAAGAAAACCTTTTTTTTTATATATATAATATAAGTCATAATCTAAATTTAAAAAGAAAGGAATTTCACACACACACTACTGTGATGCTTTGAACCTTTAAACTCTAGACCATTGTTTCCAAGATCCTTTTTCACCAAATTAAATCTCGTTGGTCAAATAAAAAAGAATACATTGTCGGTAATCACACAAGTTTGTAATGTGTTATAATATTAGTAAACGACATAATTGAATGTCTTAGAGAAATATTTTAAAATATAATATAATAAATAAATTCACATTTTATAACATGAATAAATTAATAACAACTTGTAAGGACAACCTTCACTCACACCAAAAAATTCTTGAGTTTTTTCTTTGAGTTTGAGATAATAAATATGTTTTTTTGGCCAAAGGTATCAAATGTTTGATATGATGCATTTGCTTCTTCCACAACAAAGCCAGGTGTGCTTGCCGCCCATTTGCAGTCTTTAATGTGAAGCAAATCGGCAACGTCACTTGTCTTGTTTTGCTTTTATCATCACATCTCATCGTCATCGCCTGTCGCAATCTCAGTGCGTGTCCACTTAAACATGGCACATATAGAATACCAACACAAACAAAACGATTGAAAACTGAAGAACTGACTCTGAACATGGCAAGAGAAGTTTGTGAATTTGTGAGATTTGCGGCTATCAAAAATTGGAGGCAAGTAAGGCAAGAGCTTGCTTGCTCTTGCATTAAAAGTAGGCAGCATATTGTTAAGATATTGCATCCTATAAAAATACAATCTTTTTTGTTGCTTATCAAGTCGGTTTTAATGTGGCGGTATTTATCGTCCTAAGAATGTCGAAATATGTTTCAAATTTGAATCTCATGTTACATGTTAATAAAAGGAAGAATCATTTTTGTTGGCCTAACATTTGTACCCGTTAAAAGTGGAAAGATTTATTTGCAAAAACTGATTGAGTTTCAGTTATGCACAGATTTTGTCAAATGATAATTGTTTCTTAACAAATTGGTGCACACGTTTCCCCCCTGTTATTTTCACCCCTTCAAAAGCTGTCAATGAAGATAGTATTTTTGTGGATGTAAATATTCTCAATCGTCAACTATCGTATGGGTCAAGGCACGAGAATCAACACAGACTACTTGATGTTGAACATCACTAAACCAAGCATGTTTTGGGGCACAAAATCAGGTAAGTTGCAAAAGTTTGTCAAGAGTTCGAAGCAGAGAACTCAGTGGGGGCAAGCTTGCACAGTATAGCTGCATATTGGGTTGAGTGGCTTTTTTCTTTTTTCTTTGTTGCTGCCTGAAACCTTTACAGAATGCAACGCTCTCTTCGGATTCTCGAGAGTATTTTATGCTAATCATCAAAATTTTCACATCACAACTGTTCACGACGCCGATACTTGAGTAAAAATTCAAATAAATTCAACAAACCAGAAAAACAAGCACAAGGTATTAGGGGAATGCATGTGTTTCGAAAATATATTGAAGACTGACTTTTCAATATTAAAGAATCAGAGAGAAATATTTTTAATACACTCTGCATGTTCATGGTACAGTGACAGACTATATGAGCTCTCAGTAAAACTTTGTATTAACAGATGTAATAAATTACAGCCTCGCATTATTTGGTGAGAGACGAGTTTATTAACTCGATTCATTCAGAGGCAACGGCTTTGTGGGAAGGTAGAAGACATGGCCAACAATGGACCATCTAAGATGTTAGGCTGCAACGATGGGATGGAGAAACCAGCTGATTGTGGAACTCTGACTGAGGGATGTTGAATTGAACTGCCAGAAAGGGGTGGAGATGAGTAGATATCATGTTAGTAATGTTCATATGAAAAAAAACTTATCGACCACAAGACAACAATTGTATCAGCCATAGCTTCTTGGTCTGTCACATTTTTCTTTTGTTTCTTCCATAGGTAAATTACACAAGCACAGAGCAGATAAGTATAGTCTATATCGGCACATGAACTGACCTGAATGATAAAGAAAAGGAAGGCTCTACGGGGGCACAGATTCCACCTTGATCAGGAGGCATTAGAGACCAAAAAACTGGAGAACAGTGACAACAGTACATCAATTTCAAGAAAAATGAAGCTAAGAAGAGAAGGCAAATAGTTTTTTCTTCCGCCTTCCCGAAGAAAAATGTTAAATTTGATCCACATAACCATCTTCTTCTTACTTATGGTTAGATTCATTTGCAGTAAAAAGGGAAAAATAATCAGTAACCAAGTAAGGAGATTCTGAATTTTCCCTGGCATTTGAGCAAACTATCCAAATAATTGGAGGGTTTAGAAGGAGAAGAAAAGAAGTTTTCTTCAGAACAACTTGCCAGAAATTTTGCTTGCACAAGTGTATAAGTAACCATTAACATATTTCTCTTCCTAATTAAGGTAGGCCCACTAATCTGAAAGGATGATATTAGAGAAAGATGCAAAGAATTACCAGATCGTCGTGAATGATCTTCCAAACCAGAGCAAAATAAAGAATCCTGCATAATGAAATTAACAAAATTCATACTACAGTAAATTATCTAGCATTAAGGATCTAATGCTACAAGATGCCACAAAACAAAAACATCTCTAGAAAAGAAGCCCATTCACTCACCTCTTTTATATGCTGCGATACATCATGAACCACATCTGCAGGCAACAATTACATAATAAGATGAATATATTCCTCCAAAAAAAATTTATAAATATGAAAGAAACCGAAAAATAGAAAGAATCTACAAAGAAGGGGGGAAAAGTCCAGATTTTCCAAAGATTATTACTTCTCAAATAAATCCTTGAAATGTGATGGGAAATCAATTCTGCTGAATTTAGAGGAATAATCAATACTCTAGTTATGAAATACAGAGGAGAAAAATGGAAGCATCTCCGGTCTAACACAAATGATGACATTTAAACTTGAAATCCCATATCCTAAAAATAAAAAAATAATGATGCATGGGAAACAAAATTCACTTCAAATGTGTTATGTGAATCAAGCAAAATAATGTGCTATGAGGTGTTGAAATTCTTTCATTTCAACAGTCCATCCGGACTTGCTAAGCAAAATCCTAAATATCTTAAACTTTGAGTGGTCGAATAGTGCCAATGCCTAGAGCAAGAAATGAAGCAGGTTCTGGGCCAAGAATGCTACCCTGCTGAACCTAAATGGATGAGAAAAAAGCTAAAACAGAAGACTTGGCTTAGGAATATGCCCAAAGCATGCAAGGCACAAATTGCAATTAAACCAAAATTTTGTGTCATAATTGTTTTAGTTTTCCAATTGCCATCCCTGTCCATGCCTAAAATAACCAATTCACTGGGCTACTAACACAGGAGGAACAACGATATTTACCGAATTCTGGAACACTGGGCTTCACAGCCAGCGTCAAGCCAAGAAAGCAGTCCTCAGGTTCAGCACCAAAGTCTGATAATTTCAACTCAAGCGTTGGCTTTGCTCCTGTGAAATAATGCAGGAGAATAATTAATAATGGACACTAATAAGGGAGGTAGGTACACAAGAAAAAAGGGGAATGGGAAACCTTACCCATGATACTTAGCTTCAGGTCAAGTGGATCACGGAGTGAACGAGGAACCCAGCCAACCTATCGATCTTATGTTAGTAAGATGATCAAATTTATAAGATTGCAAATTAAATAAAAATATAAATAAAAGAAAAGCAGAGAGGAAGAGAAGAAGACTATGTTACATGGAAAAAGGGATGTTGTAATGATTCATCTGCAGCTGGCCTCCTTGATGGATCCCATGAACATAGTTGCTGCAGACAGTGAAGAAAAAAAAAAATATAAGCATTAAACAAATTTTCCTAGGAATTACTAATGGAATAAAATTGTACAAACAACTCTCACTTGGATTAAATCAATAGCTTCTGGGCTTGCGTTGGAATGATATCAGAGAGGTTTGCAGGCAAGATCTATCCAAAAGAATGATACAGTGAGATAAAGCCAAGCAATATAAAAATTGCAGTAAACAGGTCCATGCAAAAGCTTGCCTTTTCATAATTAATAATGCCATATAATCGAGAGGCATTTGTCCCTTCAGCGAAGATATTCAGGTCTGGAGTACCAAGTACACAGCATATCTTGAACAATTGGTCTATCTCACTGTCCATTGAAGAACTCGTTTTGTAAGATGTAAATAAGAAGTTCTCCCACGTTTTTCTTATTTTGAGTCACATCATATGTTTCATTAAATCTCAAACTAACGAGGTCTATGACTCAAAAATACTGGACATGTTCCAAAGTAAAATACCAGTTAAAAATACAAACAAACTCTTCCTCGTTTGAACCAGCTCAATGCACAGTAAAAATGTCAAAGAAATAAAGCACACCAGGACAGGCAGTAATAAATGGACTTAATTAGAGGTAAGTGCAAAAGAATAATTTTTTACACACATTTTTCTCACCAAGACCAGAAACAATAAATGCAGGATGATATAATCACCTTTCACCAGGGAAAATAGGGGACAAATTGAAAAGCTCAGCTAGGATTGCGCCAGCTGCCCACATGTCTGTATATTATTCATTTGTTAATCACCACTTGAAGAAGAACAAAGAGATAATAAATCTCAAGCTTGATATAGGAAAATCTCATGCAGCCTAATCATAGATATGGCAACACCAAAAAAAACCTCAAATATTCTTAAAACTTTTCATAATGAACAGGAGTACAATAAAGAACCAATAAAGATTGTGCTTACCAACTGCAGGAGTGTATAATTTGGACTGTAACAGGACTTCTGGTGCTCGATACCTAGGATGCCCACAAATGCCATAAAATGTAAAAGATAATCAATATGCATAGCCCTGCCTGTGCAACACACTCGGAGACATTCACGCAGACACGTGCATGCACACAATAAGATAACATGATTTAATAGTAATGCCCCTTCCCCACCTACCATACACTCACAGATGCACAAAATAAGATACTGTGATTGAATATGATACACTCACCAGCGTGTGGAAACATATTCGGTATAAGGAGGAACCGATGATACTTCTCTAGCCAATCCGAAGTCGGCAATTTTAAGAACGTCATTTGTCACCAGCAAATTCTCTAAGGGGGAAAAATGGTCTTGCTGTTAATTTCTTTAGATAAAATATTTCAAACTATAGAGATGCATGAAAACACAACACTGATAATATGTTATACCTGGTTTTAGATCTCGGTGAAAATATCCACTTCTATGGAGGTGATTAAGCCCATGCAGCAATTGAGACATAAAGCCACGAATCTCATCCTCTGAAAAGGGTCCTCTTTGTTCTTTCATTATTTGGTATAGATTATAGTTCTGGAAACATGAACTTTGGAATCAAACACATATTACATGATGAGATAAATTTGATCAACTGGGGTTCATCAACTTTCAAATAAGAGTGTGATATCATTTTGCATGATATATACAATAAAAATAAATAAACCACATATCAATGAGAAGGCAAAAGGTCTCTCACCATGTACTCAAAAATGAGGAACACCTCATTGTTTTCCCTGACAACCTCCTTCAACTTTATGATATTGGGGTGATTTAATTTACGAAGTACCTGGGCAAAGCATTTGACTTATCAATCAAAACAATGAGAAGGACTTATCTATTTGATTTAGCAATCTGCAAAATGTGAAAGCTCATATTCAACAATATTGAACCACTAAAATTTCCATGGGAGATACCTTAATCTCTCGTAATCTCCAGTATTCCTCCCAGAAAAAGAACTTCCTCTTCATCTTTTTGACTGCAACCTGAGGTCAGAAAAATAGAATAAAACTAGGATGGTTATGTTAATGTAAAATTGCCCTACCCTACACTCCTAACTAATTCACTCTTATTACAAAACTAGAAATAACATTTAATCTTAATTTCATCTTCTGCCTCAATATTTCTTTAAAATGCAGTTATCAACTCCACACAATATGAAGAATCATCAAAAGTATCTGATCCAAAAGTTCACAATTTGTTGCAAAACTAAATAAGTTGAGAGGTAAAAATCGAAATATATATATATATTATGAGAAAGATTAATTTCTTTTGTAAGGAGAAGCATACAATCTCATTTGTTCTCCAATCACGAGCCTTATATACACTACCACAAGTGCCATCACCAAGCTCCTCCAAAATTTTATATCTGGAAAAAAGAATTCAGATAGCAACAAACTATAAGAATAAAAAATTGTGAACCTTTTGATTTTAGACAATTCAATGCATTTGAAAGCAACTAACCTTTCCATTATTTAAATTGCAACAGATTATAATCGACAATCTTTCAGTGGAATTTAAACAGCCTCCAAGAAGAGGTGTCTATGCTGTCAACACAGTTTTGGTCATTGGCTTCTAGATATGGTATAGTGCTTACGTCTAGCATCAAGCATTTGGCAACGTCAAGAATCAACTTGTCATTGTAGGAGCGATTCACAATCACGAAGAAATCTATCAACATTTTGCAACCCTCCACGTGAACTCCAGAGACCAAGCATTAAACTTAGCCGAAGAGTGTTAATCCATTTTCTTTACATCTGCTTCACTTATACCCTCATATAAAAAACTGGGGCTGTTGAGCTGCAGTAGATGGTAAAGAAAAACAAAATTAATTTTCAACTCTGAACAAATTCAACCATTCAACATGAAGCAAAGATCATGTCTTTTAATAGCCACAACTGGTCACTGTTTTCTTGTATGGTCACCACAAAAGAAGCAGACAGAAAGAAAATCGAACCCAATAATTTCGTTAGGCTTGCAAGACTAAATCTTTTTCCCTTCGTTGTTTGCAATTCAAAATTTTGATGCCCTGCCCCATCCAACTTTGTTCAAAGATCAAACCAAGCATTTTTTGAAAATGACAAATCTATTAGAGCTATATCCCCTCCCATGAATCCAAGTCCTAACCATGAAAATATATACTCAATTAGAAAAGTAATTCAAATACTCTAAAAAGAATCAAACTTTAGAATATCAGTTATAAATATAAAGTATTTGTTTACGGCACAACAATCATCTCTACTCATTTAAGCCTTGTTCGACTACACACTTGGGAGCTAAAGCAACAAAGACTAAGACCCAGAATTCTATTTTGTTTCTTTTTCTTTCTTCTTTTATTCCTTCATTTCTTAAGAACCAACCACAGCCTAAAATGAGAACCTCAAGTGGTATTTCAATCTGAAAACAGCTAAAAAAACAATCAAACACAAAAGCCTGAAATTCAGAAAATTATAGAAATAACAAAAAGAAAAATGAATGAGACTGAACTCACAATTGATTCTAAATTGAGACAACCAGAGAAACTTTACGAGCAGGATATAGATCAGCAATGCATAAAGATTTTTCTTGGAGAAACCAAGAAAGAAAATTTTAGAGAGAGAATCTTCGTTTGAGAGGAAGGGAAGCTTCAGAAAGAGAGAAAATTTGGATTGCTGGTGAAGCCATGAGAGGGAGAAGGATTCCGCATAAGAAGCAAAGAAGAAGAAACCAAGCAAATTATTAAAAAAATACGAAATTATAAAAAATATTTGTTTGTAATGATTTTATCGGTTCGTTAGATCATTAAAAATTAAAAATAGAAAATGCTTGGTTTACTCGTGGTGGGGAAGGGAGGTGGTCCCGCGCAATTGCCCCAAAAGTGTTGTGGGTCTTTACCTCGAGAAATTATACAATGACACTGTGGTACCATGTCAGCATGTACATTTTCCATTTAAATAAGCTACATTCTTTCTTTCTTTTTACAGCTGGACTCATCAATTTATTTATATAAATAGAATTAAAATGATATTTTTTAGATTTATCCTCCCCCTCTTTTTATTTGAATTGTTCTTAACCTTGAAGATTTTTTTAAAAATACTAAAACTCATTTTAATTGACTCCAAAAAAAAAAAAAAAACTCATTTTAAAGAATCCTTTTTAGAAAGAAAAGACCATTTAAAGAAGTAAATTGAAAATATTATATTCTAGATTCTTTTGGGATAATGTTGAACAAATTGAAAGTCTATCTCCATGTTCACATCAACAAAAACATTACAATCAGGAAATTTGCAATTTCCATAATCATGAGGACAGCTAATATGAAAAACTAAAGGGTGTTGATAATTTACAAAATTTGACTTAATGAAGTCCACTCTTACAATGGTTAGAGATTTTACAAAGTTAGTACTGAATTTCTATCTCTTTAATGATAAAAGAAAGATATCTCAAATTTCTAATCCCTAGTTTAACCCAAAAAGAAAAAAAAAAATTAATCCATAGCTGATGGGGATGAGCACCATTGTAGAGAACAACTGAAGCACTACCATATCTGAAAATGACCTAGGCTGCTAGATAATAGGCCTCTCTCTGCAACCCATTTGCTCAATCAATTTGATAATGTCAAGGCAATGCTGAGGTTCCTCTTTCTTTACTAGGATCTCCAGATATGGTAAAACTGCAGCCTTTTCCTTGATGTCATTGTGTCTTAATAGGTCAGAGAACAATTCTTCACCTTGTTCAGCCCTGCCTTCACTATAAAGACCCTGAATCACTGAACAGTATGATGAAACAGATGGAACAAAACCATGGTTCAGAATTGTTTTCATGAAGTCCAGACAGTGATCATATTGGCGTTCCTTGCAGTAGCTGTTGATGAGAGCACAAACAGCCTTCTCAGGAAGCAGACCGCGTTTTAGTAAATCTTTGGTAATCTGATCTGCTTCAGCAACTCTTTCCTCCCGGCATAAACCCATAACAACAAAGTTGTACAAATCTGTTGCCGACCCACCACATCTTTTGATCTTTTCTTCAAGACTGAAAGCATGTTCGATCTCCATATTTCTAAAAACATGTCTGGAAATGCAATCATCATTAGTGTCCCTTGAAGGTAATGTTCCAGCATTTACAAAGTTGGAAGAACTAACTGATCTTGCTTCTTCCTTAGCCTCGCTTGACAAAACAGAACCTGCAAGGAGCGCAGAATAGATTCGAGTGCTTGGTTGATAACCTTTTTGAACCATAACACACAGAATCTCATAGGCATGATCCAACCTACCAGCATTAACAAGAGCTTTAATTAATACAGTATATGTAATGTGGTTTGGAGGTATCCCGAAATCAGACATACTAAAGAGAAGGATTTCAGCTTCCTCCACTCTTCCATTTTGGCAGAGGCCATTTATCACAACAGTATAGGTGTATACATTTGGAGGGCAGCTAGTCTGCCTCATCAAATCCAACATTTTCAGTGCACAGGTAATCTCACCAGTTTGACAAAGCTCATTGACTAATATTGTATAAGTCACTACAGACGGAACTGATCCATACTTTAGCATCCTCCCCAACATTGCCTGCGTTGCATGCACCTTATCATCTTTGCTGAGAACATCAAGAAAACAATTGAATGTGTGTGCTGTTGTCAAGGTCCTCTTCTCTACCATCTTCCCAAAAAGCATTGATGCATTTCCAATTTCACCAATCTTGCAATACCCATCAATAAGAGCTGTCATAGTAACTTCATCAGGGGAAATACCCTTCTTTACCATTGAACCTAAAATGCTGATTGCATGCCCTGGTCTCCCTTGTTTACAGATCCCATCAATTAAGGCTGTGAAAGAAAAACAATCTGGTTCAAGACCAAATGAGCTCATTGACTTAAATGTTTCGAAAGCCAATCCAAGTTGGCCTTCTCGGCAAAAGCCATCAATTAAAATATTGTAAGTTACTCTGTTAGGCAACAAACCATTATCAACTACTCTTTTCAAAAGAAACATGGCTTTGTAAGTTTTATAAACTTTGCATAGCCCTTCCATGAGCTCATTGTAGGTACGAATGTTAGGCTTACATTGTCTTTTCTCCATCACGCCAAGTAGCTCAAAAGCAGAAATCACGCGCCCTTCTTTGCAGTATCCATTTATCAGTGCATTGTAAGTTACTGTGCCAGGAAAAAGCCCATCTTTAAGCATCTTTCTAAACATTGCATTGGCCTCTTCAATCTTTCCTTCCCTGCATAATCTATCAATCAATATGGTATAGGTATGAACATTAGGTTTACAACCCTTTGAAACCATCTCATCAAGCAAACCTAGAGCCTTATCAGTCGACCTAATGTCACAGAAAGCCTTGATGAGTACAGTATATGTACGAGTAGTTGGCTGGCAGCCCTTCTCACTCATCTCTTTTTTCAGATGAAAAGCTTCGTCAAGTTTACCAATCTGACAATAACCATGAATCAATATGGAGTACGTCACGGAATTAGGTCCACAGCCACCCCCTTTAGACATTATATCAAACACCCGGGAGGCCTCCCGGAGATTACATTCTCTACAATTACCCAACACCAAAGAAGTACAAATATGAGTGTCCAACTGAAACCCAAGTTTTAAAACCATGCACAAGAACATTTCAGCAGATTGCACAAACCCATTCTTGCATAAAGCATTAATTATAGTCCTGTAGTCAATAACACCAAGAAGAAACCCATTGTCTACCATTCTTTTATACACCAAGAATGACAAAAACCCCAAATCCAAACTAGCTAAAGAAATCAAAAGACTACTATAACAAGGATAACTCAACCAAAATCCAATCTTTCGCATATTATCAAATGCCTCCATCAGCTTTAGAATCTCAGGCTCACTATTACTGAACTCCTTGATTAACAAAATGATGGCTTTTTGTGCAATCACATACAAATTGGAAGAAGACACCATCAAATTCAACAGAAGAATTCTATTATCAAAATCATAACAATAAGTAGAATGCTTGCAAACCCACTTGAAAAACCGTACCCCAAGTTCAATGTCGTTGCCGTGAAGCTGTAAAACCTTGGTAGCTGCATATGGGGCCATGTGAGAGACCAGTGACTTAAGAACATTGTTCCTTTCCCAATTGGGTTGCTTAAGAAAAGCTGATACTCGAGAGGTTGTGTCATCTAAGCTTTCTGGGATTGCTTGGCTGCGTGAAGATTGATATGAGACACAGGAAAGCGAGGGAGGAAGTTCAAACAAGTAAGGAGCTCTCAAGAGGACGTTTAGGATCTTATTTGTGCGAACCAACATGCAGAGACTGAGGAGTGAGATGAAGATCAACTATTTTTCATTTTGCAAACTGAAAATAAGGGCTGTTTTGGCGGAACGTCTTCGAGTATTTCAAAATATATATATACTTTTGTCTTTTTTATTTCTGTTAGCCTCCCCCACCTAGAAACCCTTTAGCTTGGAGAAGAAGAACATCTTGAGTACAATTTTCTCGCTAATGGGCTTGTCAAATTTGGGTCATAAATAGAACTCGGGCCCTACTCAATAGAACAATAGCCTTCCTCAACTTGGGTCATGGTCGTTTCGTGATATGCCCCGTAATTTAGATTAAATTAATAGTGGGGAAATCATTACCCATTATAATATAAACAAAATATATATATATGACTATTCTCTAGTGCGGACGTCTGGAACTGCTTAATGTCCGTACTCGTTTTGTTTTTTCACATTATCTGAATGAATTCATTCATTCAATGGAAAGAAAACTATTTCCATTTTGCTTTCTACATCTCTCTTCTGTATCATTAAAAAAAAAGGCACTAAAACACACATAACAGCCTCCAAATTCTCTCTACAGTCCACCAATGAAGGAAAAGCCCAATCAAAAGGTGATGTTTGACTTTTTTGCATTGGCAGAGCAGGGTTTCTACTCTACCTTTACCAAGAAAAGTGATGAATGTGTTTGGGATGATTTATTACCACAAAGAAGGGAAACAAACAAGTAGTCCAAACGTTAGAAAAAATACGAACGTCCGTAGCAGAGAACAACTCTATAGAGCAAAAGGTAGAGAATAATGAAGCATTCAAAATACCAAAAAATACCCTTAGTTATACATTAAGAATTCAATTATTAATTAAATGAGGAAAATATGGTAAATTCACTTTTTTCGTATTAAAAAAAATAATAAATAAAAAAAATCAGATAATTTGTCCTACTTTTATGGAACATAACTACCCATGTTATCTTTTCTTAATTCTAAAAATAAAATAAAAAATAAAAAATAAAACCAATTGCCACATGGGGCTAGTATATATAAAGCAAAATGAGAGAATGGTGAAACATTCAAAATACCAGAAAATGCATTTGGTTAATGCAAACATTAAGAATTGAAATTATTAATTAAATGAGGATAATATGATAAATTCACACTTTTTAATATTTAAAAAAAAATTAAAATTAAAAAAAAAATAGATGATGGATCTTATTTTTATGTGACACAATTACCCATTATCTTTTTTAATTCTAAAATAAATTTAAATTTTTTTTAAAAAAAAAGCCTCTCGAAGGCTTGGAAGCACATGCAGAGAGGCTAGTATATATAAAAGAAGCTATTTTCCCACGTCGCTCTATTTGTCATGTTTATTTTTTAAACAAGCGAAGCGATAGTCTAAACTTTAAGGGGATATGGTTTCTCAAAAACACTATCAAGTGTCATGGGGCCTGAAACTAGAGACCATTAGTTTGCAAGTCAATGCCCTTTTTCATTGGTTAGACCCTATTGGCATATTGCAATGTCTTAGTACTTTATCTTTTAAGCAAAAGCTCTCCAATCTTGCTGACCACAATGCAAAATGAACAGGGAACTCAAAGCATCATCATTTACAGCAATATGGTAGCAAGAAATTATAACCGCACATCACTGGATGCATTAATACACACAACCTTCTCATTTAGCTACATAAATTTGGGCAGTTCCAAGCATAGTATCAACCTAAGGCTCCACAATTATCTTTCCAGTAGCATGCCCATCAATGCTCTTAGCCCAAGCGTCCTCTGCCTTGGTCAGGGGATACTTTGAGTCTATTATTGTCTTGAGCTTCCCTTCTCTCACCAACTTAAGTAGATAATCCAGGTTCTGGGCCTTGGGAGATAAGAGCAGTGGCACCAGTTGCTTTTTGGAAAAGGTAAGTTTTCCCAAAGCAAAGTTCGCTACGGCACTGAGGCCTGGAGTGATATCTATTACCTTACCATTTGCACTCAAATTAGGCTCAAAAGTTGACCAAGGAATGCCAGTTGCACAATGGATCACAGCATCATATTTTCGACCGGATGGACTCTTCAGAGTTGCTCCTTCTGGGGTCTTGTAGTCAATAACCTCATCAGCACCTAGGCTCTTGACCAATTCAAGGTTACGAGCTCCACAAGTGGCTGTCACATGAGTGTTTCCGAGCTTTGCTAGTTGAACTGCATAGAGACCTACACCACCCGAAGCAGCTGTGATCAGAATGTTTGCTTGCTTGCCACTTCCATCAAGCTTGATCCCAGCAGATTGGATAAGGGCCTGGTGAGCAGTGAGACCAGCAACAGGTAATCCTACGGCGGTGGCTGCTGAAACTTCAGGTGGCCTTGCAGCAGTCAAGCTTTCCTTAGTCACGGCAAGCTCAGCTAGTCCACCTCCGTTCTAAAATAAAATATCCATGAACAGAAGAAACAGACAAACCGGCTTAGCATGGACCAATTAAATGATGCATGACATATTATAAGTGAGACATTCTACCACCTGGATTTCTAATTCAGCGCATTAGGAGTGGTTTCTACATGCAAAAGTTCAGTTTCATGCCAACTGTAATGACACTAGGGAAAGAGGCACAAAATACCGACGAGGGGTTACTGAGGGTTTACAGACACAAGGATTCTGGTGGATCAATGGATACTACTTTACAAATAGGTAGAAAATTATTCATAGATGTTTTATGGAAAGAATAGCTATATTATGTTCTGAAGTATATGCATGTTCAAGTGAAATGGGGAACATTTTCATGTCAAGTGAACCAAAACATATGGAAACTTACAAGAGGGTTAACCATAGCTACAACTTTGTCACCAGCTTTGAATTTTTTCACTCCTGGTCCTACCTGTACAACCTCTCCTGCCACATCAGTACCTGTTCCAAATTTCAACAAGGAATATCTTCAGTCAACAGAACAATACTCAGAAAAAGGTGGTCCAATGAAAGTTCAATACGTTAGGTTTTAAATCTCATCAAAGAAAATGCATACTCCTTCCCTCCCAAAAACACACAAAGGCCACCCCAGAAGCTATTTGGACCAAATAAATAAGAAAACAGAACATTCAAATGCAAATTATTAGCATGTTAAGGGTATACAGAACACTCATCCTACGTTTTCAAGACGAAGCTCAATATAATATTTGGAAAGAAGCATAATTAAAGAGGTGTAAACATGAAAAGCATCCCCTAGATAGCATAATGTCTCAAGAAGATAGCAAAACCAAATTACCAGGTATGTGTGGAAATCTGCGAGGCAACAATGGCCACAGCATGCCTTTCTGAACTTTCCAATCAAATGGGTTTAGACTAGCTGCCTCCAATTTCATTAACACCTCATCTTTGTTTGGATTGGGAATTGGAATTTCAACATGCTGCAATTAGCACCAAAATTGAGTGAGGGCCAATGACTAAACAATAATATGTTCTTCAATGCATAAACAAATTGAATGTTTCCCAAGTACAAAAGCTAGTCTTGGTCATTCTCAACCACAACCTCAATCCCTGCCCCCTCCTCCCTCCTCCCCCCTCCCCCCAACAGAAAAAAAACATGGAAAGGAGAAAACTCAGAAAAGCCTCTCCCTTTATATTTTCCTTCTTAACATTTCAAATATTCAATTACTCTAACAATAACAAGTACTTGAAAAAGGACCCATTATGTCACCTGCCCATTTCATTACAAGGTTTGGACACCATGTGAAAATGGGTTTCAATTAATTTTCTTATAGTGGAAAATGGTTTTTCTTCAAGGACAATCAGGGAGTATAATTCAAGAGAAACAAAAGAAAGGAAACTAATTTGACAGAGGGAAACAAAATGAGTAACCTTTAAGCCAGAAGGTCCTCCACCGTAGCCATCATACTGAACCGCATGCATAACATTTTTCGCCATGGCCTCAGTTTTGTTCAGAAGAGTCGACCGAACTTGAAGCTGCTCTCAGATTTTAAGAAGTACGCTTGGGTGCACCGTACACCACTGTGAGACATGTGAATTGACTAAATAGCCCCCGTCTATCGTGGAACAAACTCGTACACGTGTATGTCACCCGCAACAGAGAAAATGTGTCATCTATAAACACATTCACTTCTCTTGACCATCAGAGTAACAGGAAGACTTTTGAGTTATCTTGTCGATGAGGTTGTGAGACAGGAAGGTGAGGAGGAAGAAATAGAATGGTTAGCGGCGGGACGGTATCATAAGATGAATACACATTGACCACAATGGCGTCGTTCCGTGCCTCACCGACTTCAATCTGGCTCGTCGTACTCGAACTTTCCAGATTCGGATCGTTGTGTGGGCTTCACACAGCTGGTATCATTGCTGCAACATTCGGCATGGCCAACCTAGTGGCTCGTCCCTTCGGAGGGTTTGCTTCTGATCTAGCAGCCAGGTACTTTGGCATGAGAGGAAGGCTATGTCGGATGATTGCCAAAAATCCCACATCGACAAAATAAGTCATCATACTAAGGTTTATAATGACTAACATGACATTTTAAATTATTGTTAAATTACTGAGCCTCGTAGCGTGGGCTTATAATTGAACAGGGCATCCCTCGGGGTTAGTAGTGTTCCCCCCGGACCGTTAGATTCCCGCCATGCCTCAGTGTGCTGCCTGAGACGGGAACTCATCACACAATCACTTTTTTCTCACCAGCTCCTCCCATTTTCAACCTCTTATTCTTACACAAGTACTTGTTTCTCTTCTTTCTTTTGTGTTGGGAGTTATCTACAACAACCATCGTTCTTGAGATCGATTCAATTATGCCTAATCAAGTGTTTGTCCCACATCCACTTCAAATATATTTCATTTATTTTTATTTTTTGCTAGGAACAGAGTAGATTTGTTTCATGATTCATAACGCCTCTGCTTTCTATTTTCTTATTTATATTTCATTTTTGCTAGAGTCTCTAAACCCATATTACTTGTTTGGTAACTGATCTTTTTTTAGAGAACCAAATGAATTACTGTGAAATATAATCAACATGAAAATGAACAATAAATCCAAACCTCATTATTTACAACATCGATTCATGATTATAAAAAAATCTCACATTAGTTTTAGCTCAAGTAATTAAGAGTATTTAACCATGCATTTGAGGTCCTGAGTTTTATTTCTCCTCCCCAATATCACTTGTATTAAAAAAAAAAAAAAAAACAAAAAAAAAAAAAAAAACCCCACAATATTATATAATGTAATTACAATTTTGGTCATTGGAGTTTGGCTTGAAATCAATTTTAGTACGCGATTTCAATTTTGCCGATTTCTTCACTGTACTTGCAGTTAACAAATCAAGTCAAAGCCTTCAATTCCATCAGTTTGGCAGGGGCTTTATTGTCCTAAAATTAAATAAAATTTTTAAATCAAATATATAAAATTAAAAAAGGAAAAAAATAAAAAGACAAACGATCTGTTTCAAACGACTTCCTTTTTTTTTTTTTGGACGAAAAACGACTTCCTTTATTTCGACCGAAAACAAACGACTCCATTAAAGACATGAAGTTTATAACCATCCCACACTACAGTGTTCTACTTAAGGCTCCACAATTATCTTCCCAGTCGCGTGTCCATCAATACTCTTAGCCCAAGCATCTTCAGCCTTGCTCAGAGGATGCTTCGAGTCGATCACAGTCTTGAGCTTTCCTTCCTTCACTAACTTGACAAGATAATCAAGGTTCTCACTCTTGGCACTCATGAACATTGGCACCAGCTGCTTCTTGGAGAAGGTGAGTTTCTTCAGAGTAAAAGTAGCAAAGGCACTTGGACTAGGAGTAAGGTCTATAACCTTCCCGTTGGTGCTCAAATTAGGCTCGAAAGTTGACCATGGAATGCCCGTTATTGCGCAATGGACAACGATGTCATATTTCCTACCAGATGGGCTATTCAGAGCTGCTCCTTCTGGGGTCTTGTAGTCAAGAACCTCATCTGCCCCCAAGCTCTTGACAAATTCGATGTTACGAGCACCGCATGTGGCTGTAACATGAGTGTTTCCGAGCTTTGCTAGTTGGACTGCATAATGACCCACACCACCAGAGGCAGCAGTAATCAAGAAGTTCTTTTTCTGGCCACTTCCGTCGAGATTAAGCCCTGCAGCTTGGGTGAGAGCCTGGAGAGCTGTGAGACCAGCCATAGGTAAGCCTGCACCTTGAGATGCTGAAACTTCAGGTGGCCTGGCAACTGTCAAGCTCTCACTAGCTGTGGCAAACTCAGCCAGTCCACCTCCATTCTAACAAACAAATGAAATTTATAAGTGAAACTTGTTACCAAGTGCAACATATTCTTCAAGAAAGGGAGAGATTAACCGAAGGAATACAATGAAGGCTTACAGCGAGGGTGATATATGCCACAACTTTGTCGCCCGGTTTGAACTTTTGGACCCCTTTTCCAACTTCCACAACCTCTCCAGCAACATCAATAGCTGTTCCCAATATTTTCATTAGTCAATCAATGTTAACAAACCAACCTACCAGCCTAAGACTCACAAACACTGCTTGTATAACTCACAAAACTCTTCTCGTAACATAGGAATGATGTTCACCCATTTTAAAAATCGAAGCACAAATTTGTTTCAGAATCCAACTAATTTATCTACCTCAACTCTCCCAATAATTCCACAAATGAATAAAAGTCTCAATATGAGAGATTTTATCGACAGTCGAGACGCATTAATCTGTAACCATTATGATCACTTCTTCAAAGAGGGCAATCTCTTTGGGACACAACAAGAGGGTATGCTTTATGTTCCAATGATGTAGTAATCAATAAAAATCAGGCAGTTTATTGATCAGTATGTTGCAGCTTATATGCTACCAAATGAATGACATGAATATAAGAAGAGGTTTAGGGGAACACCAGGCAAAACAGAACTTACCAGGTATATGAGGGAATTTGGGTGGAAAAAAAGGCCGCAACTTGCCTTTCTGAATTCTCCAATCAATAGGGTTTATAGTAGCTGCTTCCAATTTCAGCAAGATCTCACCTTTCTTTGGAGTGGGCACTGGAACCTCTACATGCTGCACCAAACATAAAATATATTTAAAACAATTTATTAATGTCTTTTTACACTTGCATGATTTCGTCCACTGATTTATTGCTTTCGAAAAGCAAAGAGGCACAAACAAGTAAACATTCAACACAACCCTGAAGCATTTTCTCACTGGTTGTTCAGTTTCTCTTTTTTCCCTTTGGGATTTCAAGGCCGAACATATTTTTTATGCACTCAGTTTTAAGCCTGAACTCTCCCACCACTCTAAAAGTTGATACTTTTTTTTTTTATTTTTTTACACACCGGAGAATATTAAGCGGTTAACAAAATGTCAGAAGCAAAAATCACAGCAGGGAATGAAATATAAGATAATTCTACGAAATAACATTGCTAGAAGAAACAAGTAGATAAAGAAGGAACCTTTAAACCAGAAGCTCCTCCACCATATCTGTTGTACTGAACCGCACGCATAAGCTTTGTCGCCATGGCTGCCAATGTCGTACCCTGAGTCAGCAGAGACAGACGAGAAAGGAAAGATCCTAGATTTTACGAGAGAGAGAGAGAGAGAGAGAGAGAGAGAGAGAGAGAGAGAGGACGTGTTACTACATTCTTGTGGAATGGTTTTGACGTATATATAGGCTGTGCTTTCTTTGAAAAGTGCTATAGGTTGTGCTTTCTTTGAAAAAGTTTTGATTTTCACAATGTGTTGGCCGAAAATTGAATCAAATTTTTATTTTTATTTTTTGAAAAATTCTGATTGCCATTTTGAACCAAACTTTTACAATTCAATTTTTAGCGGCAAGTTCCACTCATGAACTCGCATTAGTATCACAGCAGCATCATACCAAGTGGCACTCAAATTAGGCTGAAAAGTTGACCAAGGAATGCCAAATGGATCACATCACAGCGTCATATTTTGGACCAAATGGAGATGGACTCTTCTCTTGTAGAGCTGCTTGCTCCTTCTGAGGTCTTGACCAAGTCAAGGCTACGAGCTCCACAAAAGTGCGAGTGGCAGTCACATGAGGTACCTGTGAAAATTGGTGAGGCAACAAAGTCCACAGCATACCTTTGTCAAACTTTCCATTCCAATCAAATGGGGTTGACTTTAGACTAGCTGCCTCCAATTTCAGCAACACCTCTCCCTTGATCTTTGTTTGGATTTGAAATTTCAACATGCTGCAATTAGCACCAAAATTGATTAAGGGCCAATGACTTAACAATAATATGTTCTTCAATGCATAAACAAATTGTATGTTTCCTTTCCAATTACAAAAGCTAGTCTTGGTCATTCTCAACCACAACCTCCACCACACCCCTACGAGAAGAAAGAAGAACTGGCATGTCATGGGGATAACACTGTTTTGCTATCCCCAATCAATCACGTTATGCCACACGTGATATGTGCTATTCACGTGACATGCAAGTTTTTCTCCACCCGTACCTCTTCCCCTAACAGAAAAACATTAGCAAAAGGAAAGGAGAAAACTCAGAAAAGACTCTCCCTTTATCTTTTCCTTCATAACATTTAAAATTTTGATTTACTCAAACAAGTACTTGAAAAAAGATCCATTAGGCACCATGTGAAAATGGGTTTCATTTAATTTTCATATGGTTTATAGTGGACAAGTTGATCGTGTAATGTAAAAGGGTTTTTCTTCAAGGACAAACATGGTATAATTCAAGAGAAACAAAAGGAAACTAATTTGACAGAGGGAAACTTTTATTTAGAAATTGAAGAAATGTTATTTGAATAACCTCTAAGCCAGTAGGTCCTCCACCACCACAGCCTGCATGCATAACATTTTTCGCCATAGCCTCCCTCAGTTTTTTTTTTTTTTGCCACCCTAAGCCTCCCTCAGTTTTGTTCAGAAGAATCGACAGAACTTGAAACTCGTCTCAGATTTTATGAAGTAAGCTTGCGTTGTTGCTAGTGCGTAATTAGCCCACGTCTATAGTAAAACAGAGTAGATTTGTCTTTTTTATTTTTACGTTTTGCTAAAAACAGAGTAGATTTGTTCATGATTCATAATGCTTCTGCTTTCTATTTTTTAGATATTTATATTTCATTTGATTATATCAACCATCGTCATCTCTCTCTAGAGTCTAAACCCATATTACTGGCTTGGTAACTGAGTAAATTCTTTTTTGAGAGAACCATAAGAATTCACTGTGAAATATATAATCAACATGAAAATGAACAATATACAATCCAAACCTCATTATTTACAACATTGATTCAGGATTATAAACCCCAACATTATTATATAATTTTATATTACACATAACATACCATCTGTATCAAACAACTTCCATCAAGTACTTGAGGTTTATATCCCACTATAGTTTTCTACTTAAGGCTCCACAATTATCTTCCCAGTCGCGTGTCCATCAATACTCTTAGCCCAAGCATCTTCAGCCTTGCTCAGAGGATGCTTCGAGTCGATCACAGTCTTGAGCTTTCCTTCCTTCACTAACTTGACAAGATAATCAAGGTTCTCACTCTTGGCACTCAAAAACAGTGGCACCAGCTGCTTCTTGGAGAAGGTGAGTTTCTTCAGCACAAAAGTAGCAAAGGCACTCGGACTAGGAGTAAGGTCTATAACCTTCCCATTGGCGCTCAAATTAGGCTCAAAAGTTGACCAGGGAATGCCCGTTGAGCAATGGACCACGGCGTCATATTTCCTACCAGATGGACTATTCAGAGCTGCTCCTTCTGGGGTCTTGTAGTCGAGAACCTCATCTGCCCCCAAGCTCTTGACAAATTCGATGTTACGAGCACCGCACGTGGCTGTAACATGAGTGTTTCCGAGCTTTGCCAGTTGGACTGCATACTGACCCACACCACCAGAGGCAGCAGTAATCAATATGTTCTTTTGCTGGCCAGATCCGTCAAGCTTGACCCCTGCAGCTTGGGTGAGAGCCTGGTGAGCTGTGAGACCAGCAACAGGTAAGCCTGCACCTTCAGCCGCTGAAACTTCAGGTGGCCTGGCAACTGTCAAGCTCTCACTAGCTGCAGCAAATTCAGCCAGTCCACCTCCATTCTAACAAACAAATGAAATTTATAAGTGAAACTTCCTTGAGAAATGGAGAGCTTAACCAAAGGAATAACACGGACACTTACAGCGTGGGTGAGAAATGCCACAACTTTGTCGCCCGGTTTGAACTTTTGGACCCCTTGTCCAACTTCTACAACCTCTCCAGCAACATCAGTAACTGTTCCCAAGATTGTCATTAGCTAATCAATGTTAACAAACCAACCTATCAGCCTATGAATCACAAAACAACTCTTCTAACAATATATGAATGATATTCATCCATTTAAAAATCAAAGCACAAATTTGTTTAACTTTTCTACCTCAACTCTTCCAATACTTCCACAAATGAATAAAGTCTGAATGAGACATTTTACTGAAATATATTAATCTGTAACCATTATGATCACTTTTCAATATTCACTTCTTCATAGATGGCAATCTCTTCGAGACACAGAGGGCATGCCTTATGTTCCAATGATGCAGTAATTAATCAAGATCAAATAGTTTATCAATCAATACGTTACCAGAAAGTTAACTGTTTCTGGGAACAGGCAAATTATAGAACTTAAAAAAATTGAGTAAATTTCACATCACCAAAAACTACAGGCAGTGATAAAAGAATTGCAAAAACAAGCACAGCACAGTCTGTAAAGGAGGCAGGTAAAAAACTGGAGTCTTCAATTCTTGTCACCGAGAGAGCATTCAATTTTTTATTCATTTTTCAGTTGAGCTTGATACCATGTTGCTCATCCCAGAAACACCGGTGTGCCGAAAAGGCATAACCTTTTTTTGGTGTTGTGGAATAATTTCTATATTATAAGGTCAAAGATGCATAGATCTGAAATACACAACTACAAGCACCAGGTAAAACAGCACTTACCAGGTATATAAGGGAATTTGCGTGGCAAAAGAGGCCGCAACATGCCTTTCTGAATTTTCCAATCAACTGGGTTTAAACTAGCTGCTTCCAATTTCAGCAAGATCTCACCTTTCTTTGGAGTGGGGACTGGAACCTCCACATGCTGCAAACAAACATAAATTATAAACAATTTTTAAGTTCTCTACAAGTAAGTTAATATTCAACACAACCCTGAAGCATTTTCTCATTGGTTGTTCTGTTTCTCGTTTTTCCTTGGATTTCATGGCCAAAAATATTTTTGATGCAATCTATTTTAAGCCTGCACTCTCCCACCCACCACTCTAAGAGTTAATACAGTTTTTTTTTTTCTTCTTTTACACACCACAGAATATTAAGCGGTTAACAAAATACCAGAAGCAAAAATCACAGCAGGAATGAAAGATGAGAGAAAACAAGTAGATAAAGAAGGAACCTTTAAACCAGAAACTCCTCCACCGTAGCTGTCGTACTGAACCGCATGTATAAGCTTCGACGCCATGGCTGATGCCATACCCTGAGTCGGCAGAGACACGAGAAAGGGAAGATCCAAGATTTGAACACAGAGTGAGAGAGAGAGAGAGAGAGAGAGAGAGAGAGAGAGAGAGGACGCGTTACTAGATTCTTGTGGAATGATTTTGACGTATAACACCGCATATACCACACGTGGATGCATCTCAAGTTGCCAACTGTAAAATTAATTAAAATGACGGAAATACCCTGTCATTTTGATGTATACCATATATAGGTTGTGCTTTCTTTCAAAAAGCGCCATAGATTGTGCTCCCCCAAAATAGGTCATTTTGATGTATACCCTGTCATTTTGATTTTATAATGTGTTGGTCGACAATTGAATCAAATTTTTACAACCGGTTTTTAGGGGAAAGTTCTACTCATGAGCTCGTATTAGTATCGGAGCCTAATTTCACTCAACAATACCTTATAACTCTTGAATTTCTCAACAAAATAAAGAAAAAGGCACAAAGTATTAATACATTGTTCTAATGCACATAAAATTTACAGTCCCCAAAAAAGTATATGAAGTTTACAATCCTTAATAGAAGTACATGTAGTTCACAATTTGAAGATACAATATTTTGGCTGCCTAAGGCTCCACAATGATCTTCCCAGTAGCATGGCCATCAATACTCTTAGCCCAAGCATCTTCAGCCTTGCTTATAGGATGCTTTGAGTCAATCACCGTCTTGAGCTTTCCTTCCTTCACCAATTTAACAAGATAATCCAAGCTCTCGGCCTTGGGGATCATGAGCAATGGCACCAAGGACTTCTTGGAGAAAGTGAGTTTCTTTAAAAGAAATGTAGTGAAAGAACTTGCATTTGGAGCAATGTCTATAACTTTCCCCTTTGCACTCAAATTAGGCTCAAAAGTTGACCAAGCAATGCCGGTTGCACAGTTGATCACAGCATCATATTTCCGGCCAGACGGGCTCTTCAGAGCTGCCCCATCCGGGGTCTTGTAGTCAAGAACTTCATCTGCCCCTAAGCTCTTAACCAATTTGACGTTACGAGCTCCACAAGTGGCTGTGACATGAGTGTTCCCGAGCTTTGCTAGTTGGACTGCATAGTGTCCAACGCCACCTGAGGCAGCAGTGATCAATATGTTCTTCTGCTTGCCAGTTCCGTCAAGCTTGATCCCTGCAGATTGGGTGATAGCCTGGTGAGCCGTGATGCCGGCAACAGGTAAGCCTGCACCTTCAGCTGCTGACACTTCAGCTGGCCTGGCAACCATAAATCTCTCATTACTTGAAGCAAACTCAGCCAGTCCACCTCCACTCTATCAAATATGTAATATCACAACAGACATATTGTGAGGCATATATGACATCATTAAGTAACAAGAACATGAATTTGATGTGTGGAAATCCTAACCAGAAACAGGCAAAGGAATAAAATGGCACTTACAAAATGGCTGAGCAATACCACAACTTTGTCACCCACTTTGAACTTTTTGGCTCCTTGTCCAACCTCTACAATCTCCCCAGCCACATCAGTTGCTGTTTCACATAATGCAACCAGCCAACATTAACAAACCAACCAAATCACAAAACAAGTCATGTGTTTTACCATAAGAAGACGAAAATCAATGCGTAAGTTTCAGAATCCTGTTTGCCAACATGTTTATGCACAAAACTGAAAAATTATGCACTCATTACAAATGCCAACAAAAACAAAAACAATCACAAACCAGAGTCAAAACAGAATTACCAGGTATTTGAGGGAATTTTCCTGGGAAGAGAGGCCGCAACTGGCCCTTCTGAATTTTCCAATCAACTGGGTTTAGACTGGCTGCTTCCAATTTCAGCAAGACCTCATTTTTCTTTCGGGGTTGGGATTGGAACCTCGACATGCTGCAACAAATATAACATTTACATAACAATTTGTAAAAGGTTGTTCCTTTGTTGCTGTTAATCCAAGCAAAATTAGATTGATGGAAACTAAAAGAAGAATAGGAGCAGACAAAGAAGAACCTTTAAACCAGAAGGTCCTCCGCCATAACTGTCGTATTGAATTGCATGCATAAGCTTGGCCGACATGGCTGATGATACACAGAGACAGAGTGACAGAGAGAGACAGAGTTGCGAGATTTTTGAAATTGGGTTCCTTGAGTTTTATGGTACCCCCATGTCACATAAATGACAAACACTAAGGACGCTCATTGTTTTCTTCGCTTTATTTTTTGTTTCTTTTTATTAATTTAGTTATATATAATACAAAAAGTAGAATAATTGGATTGTGTCCGATGCCATAAACCAGAACTTGGTTTGCTTGAGAAGTCATGATGATGATAATTTAAAATAAAAAAAATACAAGTGATAATTTATACGAATAAATTAATTATTTACGAGGAGAGGAACTCAAATTTGGGTGTACATGAGCAACTGTCCCCCCCCCCCTGCCCAACTGCCCTAGCCCACATTGCAACATTGCAACAATGATATGATTAATAGTGTGGTGTTTGAGCATTTTGTTTGATTAGTGATATATTCTAATTAATATCCCATATAATACTAGCAGTTGAAAATGAGCATTCATCCCAATCTTCTCATTTACAATATCCAATCATGAATAAAACCAAAAAGTCCACACATTATTATATTAACACCCTTATTCTGTTGCACATGAATTTTAATACAATCCAAAAAAAAAAAAAAATCATGAGGTTTAAACTCCCAAGATATTTTGCCTACCTAAGGCTCCACAATGATCTTCCCCGTGCATTGGCTATTGATTCTCTTAGCCCAAGCATCTTCAGCCTTGCTCAGAGAATGGTTTGAATCAATCACAGTCTTGAGTTTTCCTTCCTTCATCAACTGAACAAGACAATCCAAGTTCTCAGCCTTGGCATTTATCATCAGTGGCACCAGCCTCTTCTTGGAGAAAGTGATTTTCTTTAGAAGAAAAGTAAACAAGGAACTTGCACCAGGAGTAAGGTCAATGACCTTCCCTCTTGCACGCAAATTTGGCTCAAAAACTGACCAAGGAATGGCTGCTGATGCACTGTGGATCACCAAATCATATTGTCGACCTGACGGGCTCTTCAGAGATGCCCCCTCAGATGTCTTGTAGTCAAGAACCTCATCTGCCCCTAAGCTCTTCACCAACTCAATGTTTCTAGCTCCACAAGTGGCTGTTACATGAGTGTTTCCAAGCTTTGCTAGTTGGACTGCATAGAGACCAACACCGCCAGCGGCGCCAGTGATCAGTATGTTCTTGAGCTGGCCAGTTCCATCAAGCTTGATCCCTGCAGCTTTGGTGAGAGCTTGGTGGGCTGAGAGACCAGCAACAGGCAAGCCTGCACCTTCAGCTGCTGAAACTTCAGGAGGCCTAGCAACTACTGATTTCTCTTTAGCTGCAGCAAACTCAGCCAGCCCACCTCCATTCTATGACAAGAGACAAAAATGAGGCCCAAAATTAAGAAGCAGCTAAATTTTATCTTCAAGCAAAGGTGAGTGCTTACACTATAAGTAAGTAAGGCCACAACTTTGTCACCAACTTCGAACTTTTGAACTCCTTGTCCAACCTCTACAATCTCTCCAGCCACATCAGTAACTGTTCCCCATAATCACATCATCAGCCAAAGTTAACAAATCAACAACCTACCAGCCTAAGACTTGAAGACATATTGAATGCATAAATCAGAACAGGTCATCATTTTTCAGCTTGGGAACAATATTTGTTTCAGAATCCAACTAATCCATCTGCCTCAAAACCAATAATACTTCCACATATGAAACACTATATGAACTATTATCCTAATTTCTTATAAATGTCAAATAGGCTTATATCTGACACGTCTACCAGAAAAAAATTGTTAAGTACAGACCACCGGCAAGAGAGAATTACCAGGCGTGTGAGGCAATTTGCGTGGGAGAAAAGGCATGCCATGCCTTTCTGAATTTTAAAATCACCTGGATTTAGACTAGCTGCTTCCACTTTCAGCAAAATCTCGTCTTTCTTTGGAGTGGGGATTGGAATCTCAACATGCTGCAACAAAACATAACAAAAGTATAACAGTTGATTAAGGTATAGCTCCAGACATAGACAAGGAACACAAAAGGCCTAAAAGAAGCAAGCTGCAAATCAGCAAGAAACAAGTAGTACAATGTCTCAGAGTCTTAAACCCATTTCTCTTTAGAGCAAGCAGCACAAGCAACTCTCTTCACAAGTTCTGCTCAACATTTTTCACTGGTTGTAAATTCTCTCCCTTTTCCCTTTACAATCTCAATCTTGAACACATTTTGATGCACTCAATTCGAAATTGGGACGAATAGAAATGAAAATGTCAGAATCAATAAATAAATAAATATATATATATATTCAAAGACTTTTGCAAGAACATTGGCAGAGCACATGAAGGAAAAGGAGCAGATAAACTAAGAACCTTTAAACCAGAAGGTCCTCCACCATAGCTTTTGTACTGGACCGCATGCATAAGCTTTGCCGCCATGGCTTCCAAACTCAGAGACAGAGAGGGCTAGAATTGTGAGAGACAAGTTTTTGCTGTGACAATGCACCATCAGGCTAACCCCATATATTTATACCAATGAAAACATCATGTGAACTGCCATATATTACACTGTAACATGTAGAGTTTACAAACTATTGTGCTCCTCAAAAGTCAACCTATGATGAATAATATGGAGCATTTTGTTTGATTAATGATTGTCTCATAGTTTACAAATTTGAATTTGATTTAATAATTTAATAATTCTATGAAAATTTTATTCCAATCACATATAAAATAAAGAACACAAGAGAATAAAGCAATTGTATTCTGAATTTGTTGTTCTATATAGCATATTTATCCACATCGGCTTGGCTTGTTCGCCAAGCAAAATCTAACTCAGAATTAATAAACATTAGTTCTTGATCTTTTTCTTAATTTGTAAAGGATTATTGGTACATTAACATTTTTATGATGCAAATATCTTTTACAACCAATTAAGGAGGTATTTACACATAATCAGAGCATTCTCATATCCTAAAGCATCCTTGTAAATGTTCCACAAATCAGTCACCATGGTAGAAATTATCTGAGAGAAACCATAAAAAACCTCTGGGAAATCTGTGAGTAACCCATAAAGCCAAGTCTTTGTTTTCTCCTTGAAATTATCTTTGCTTTCTTTTACAAAATCAAAGAAAACAGAGATTAGAAATATACAATCCCAAAATAAGTACACGAAGTTTACAATCCAAAGATACTTTATCTACTTAAGGCTCCACAATGATCTTCCCAATAGCGTGCCCATCTATACTTTTACCCCAAGCATCTTCAACCTCGGCTAGAGCATGCTTTGAGTCAATCACTGTCTTGAGCTTTCCTTCTTTCACCAGCTTAACAAGATACTCCAGGTTCTCAGCCTTGGGATTCATGAGCAGCGGCACCAGCTGCTTCTTGGAGAAGGTAAGTGTGTTTAGTACCAAAGTAAGCAAAGAGCTTGGACCGATAGTAATGTCTACAACCTTCCCTTCTGCACTTAAATTAGGCTCAAAAGTTGACCAAGGAGTGCCGGTTGCACAGTGTATCACAGCATCATATTTTCGACCAGATGGACTCTTAAGAGCTGCTCCTTCTGGGGTCTTGTAGTCAAGAACCTCATCTGCCCCTAAGCTCTTCACCAAATCAATGTTCCGAGCTCCGCAAGTGGCTGTGACATGATTGTTTCCAAGCTTTGCTAGTTGGACTGCATAGTGACCTACACCACCAGAGGCAGCAGTAACAAGTATGTTCTTGAGCTCACCAGTTCCATCAAGCTTGATATTTGCAGCTTGAGTGAGAGCCTGGAGAGCTGTGAGACCGGCAATAGGTAATCCTGCGCCTTCGGCTGATGAAACTTCAGGGGGCCTGAAAACTGTCAATCTCTCACTAGCCACAGCATACTCAGCCAATCCACCTCCATTCTTTCAAAACATATAATATGACAACAGAGATAAAGCAAGGCAGAGATTATATCAGAAACAAACACATGAGTTTTGTATGTGAAACTTCTAACCGGAAGGAACAAATTGAGCACTTACAAAATAGTTTAGCAATGCCACAACTTTGTCACCTTCTTTGAACTTTTTGACTCCTTTTCCGGCCTCTATAACCTCTCCGGCAACATCATTAACTATATTCGACAATGTCATCAGTCAAACTTAATAAACCAGCCAACCAGCCTATGACTCAAAGACATCTTATGCACATAAATTACAGAACAACTCATATTTACAAACCGTAGGCAAAACAGAATTACCAGGTATGTGAGGGAGTTTGCCTGGGAAAACAGGCCACAATATCCCTTTCTGAATTTTCCAATCAGATGGATTTAGACTAGCTGCTTCCAATTTCAGAACAACCTCATCTTTTTTTGGAGTGGGAAATGGAACTTCTACATGCTGCAACAAACGTAAAAATCTTTGAGGCATCCTTGGGCATCTTTAAATTGTCATCCACAAGAGGGTTTTCAGATACTTATTCCTAACCCTGAGACCTTCATCCATCTGACAAATTCTCCAACCAATTTTAGCCAACATTGCTTAATTTTACGAATAAGTGCATATTAGCACAGACAAACAAGTACATATTCCCATGGCTTTATTGCATTTTAAAGCAAGCAGCAACTCAAACAAGTACATATTCCCAGCACTAAGAAATCTTTTCAAAACTTCAATTCAACTATGAAACATTTCCTTGCTGGTTGTTCATTATTTCTCTCAAAATAACAGTGATAACAAAACTGAACAAAAAGAGCAGATATATAAAGAACCTTTAAACCAGAAGCTCCTCCACCATAACAGTTGTACTGAACTGCATGCATAAGTTTGGGCACCACGGCTGCCATACTCAGAGACAGAGAGAATGAAATTTTTGCAGCACCGTCAATTGTTATATTGAGAGATGCTGAATTTATCAATTGTTAGACGATTTTTGTTCTCCTGAGAAGTCAACGATTAAGAATGATTTCATGGTATAAAATTGATCTCTCTACAGTACAATAATGCTATAAAAATTATATTCCAAATCATACATATAAAACAAGAACACAGAGAGATTAATTAAAGAAAGCAATTGAATATCCTAAGTGTAGTTTTGTCTCATTTATGAGGCAGTTTCACATTGTACTGAACAAATCCTCACAAATGTAAGCAGTGCAATAAAATATACTATGGTCAATCGCGTGTTACTAATTTCAAGCTGTTAATGTATCTTGGCTTATTGTGGATCCACGCACATCTATGACCATAGTGCGTGAGTGACTAATTGTAGCACTCCTCCGAGGCAACATGGGAGACCCTCACACATAGCATGAAATACAACAAATTGCCCACAAAAATGGTTCTTAATTATTTATTTAGTTATTCCTATACCTTTTCAAGTAATCTAAGACAGATTATTAGTTGGCATGATGCTTTTCGAAATCTCAAAATTGATACACATTTGTTCATATACTTTATGAGCCACACATCTTTTACAACAAATTGAAGAGGTATTTCCAAATAATTAAGCATTCTCTGCAACGTATCCAAAAGCATCCTTGCAGTTGTTCCACAAATCAGCCACCATGGTAAAAATCATCTCAGACAACCCTTCAGAAACCTCTGGAATATCTGTGAGCAACCCATCAAGTGAAGTCTTTGTTTTCTCCATGAGATCTGCAATCGCAGAAGTTGTAACTCCAGCAGACCCTGTGACAATTTCTTTTAGATAATCAAAGATAGTAGAAATTAGAGCACTTATTGCTTCCATTACAAGGCCCACAAAGTACTCAGAACATGACTTGATGACCTCTGTGACTTGTTGTAATGTGCCATGGATGGCTTGGCCTGGTCCTCGGAATCCATGGATCAATAGCACCAGAATATGGGCTGTACCAGAGAAGATCAACCACGAAACCAAGTTCGATATGAAGCTCAATGCAAAGAAGATGAGTTTGAGAAGGAACACAACCATTTTTGTTGATTGGTTTGAGTCTTGGGATAGCAGGCAGTGCAGGAAACAACTTGGTTTGTTATATATATATATATATATGTGTGTGTGTGTGTACAGAGTTGAGGTCACAAGTTTACTAATGAAATGGGAAACCCATTGGTTTAATTTGTTTGTTCTAGTTTTATAAGGAGCAGTTGTTGTATCACCATCTTCTGGGAAATTTCAATGTCATTAAGAAATAACATTGGAGCTTGCTTAGAGACTGATTCTAACTAAATATAATAGTAATTAATTAAGTAAAAAATGGCTTTCAAAGTTATGTTTCTGGAATTTCCACGTCTGTAGATAGTTATCTTATATCTACTTATAAATTAATCCACTCCCTTGACTTCGAGAGTCAAATGAGAGAGAGTCTTACCCAAAACATAATTCAATCAAGTGGTTGCTTGCAACTAAGTAAATATGAGTTGTCTCACACATAATGTAAGCCCTGGAGCTACAGAAACATCTGAAATACTGTCAAAGACTACTAACAGTTGAAAATGAACATTTAGTCCCAAACCTTCTCATTTACAATATCCAATGATGCATAAAACCAAAAAGAAAAAGAAAAATTCACACACGATTAAATACCTTATTCTTTTGTACATGAAGTTTACTACAATTGCAAAAAGTTTCATGAAGTTCACAATCCTAGTAAATTTTGTCTACTCAAGGCTCCACAATGATCTTCCCAGTGCATTGGGTATTGATTCTTTTAGCCCAAGCATCTTCAGCCTTGCTCAGAGGGTAGTTTGAGTCAATTACTGTCTTGAGTTTTCCTTCCTTGGCCAACTTAACAAGACAATCCAGGTTCTCAGCCTTGGCACTTATAGCCAGTAGCACCAGCTTCTTCTTGGAGAAAGTGATTTTCGTCAGAACAAAAGTAAACAGATTACTTGCACCAATAGTCAGGTCTATTACCTTCCCTCTTGCACTCAAATTTGCCTCAAAAACTGACCAAGGAATGGCTGATGATGCACTGTGGATCACAACATCATATTTTCGACCTGACGGGCTCTTCAGGGATGCCCCTTCAGGTGTTTTGTAGTCAAGAACCTCATCTGCCCCTAAGCTCTTCACCAATTCAATGTTCCGAGCTCCACAGGTGGCGGTAACGTGAGTGTTTCCAAGCTTTGCTAGTTGGACTGCATAGAGACCAACACCACCAGCAGCACCAGTAATCAGTATGTTCTTCAGCTGGCCAGTTTCATCAAGCTTGATCCTTGCGTCCTTGGTGACAGCCTGGTGAGCTGTGAGACCGGCCATAGGTAAGCCTGCACCTTCAGCTGCCGAAACTTCAGGAGGCCTAGCAACTACTAGTTTCTCTTTAGCTACAGAAAACTCAGCCAGTCCACCTCCATTCTATCAACATGTAACAGTTCATATGATCAGTAACAAAAACAGAAGTTTTATATCTTCAACCAAGGCATCGTGATTGGAATAAAATGAGCACTTACACCAAAGGTCAGTAATGCCACAACTTTGTCTCCCACTTTGAAATTCTTGACTCCTTGTCCAACCTCTACTATCTCTCCGGCTACATCAGTAACTGTTCCCCATAATGTCATCAGCCAAAGTTAACGTTAACAAATCAACCGACCGGCCTAAGATTCGAAGACACTGAATGCATACACAAAACTGATCTCATCTTTGTAGTTGCTCATATGGGCTCCCATAAAGCATTTAAACTTGTTAATTTTTGTAGTTACCACTGATTGGGGCAGCGTAAGCAGACGATGGTTTGCTAACATGTTCGTGGACTGAAAAGTTATTCACTCAGTAACTCTCAATTACAAGCCAGTATGTGCGGTTGTGTCCTAATTTCTGTTTACAAATGTTGAATAGGCATAGATCGGACATGCTAATTAACAAGGCTTTGTCTAGCAAAGAAAAGATTGTTAAGTGCAGACCACTGGAAAAAGAGAGTTACCAGGTGTGTAAGGCAATTTGCGCGGTAAAAAAGGGCGCACCAGGCCTTTCTGAATTTTAAAATCACTTGGATTCAGACTAGCTGCTTCTATTTTCAGCAAAACTTCATCTTTCTTCAGAGTGGGGATTGGAATTTCAGCATGCTGCAACAAACACAACACATATAACAGTTTACTAAAGCAGCTCCAAAGCAGCAAGAAACCAACACAAGGAAGGACAAAGGAAACCAGAAAAACCAAGCAAGGCTAACAGTATATAACAAAGTCTCAAAGAAACAAGTAGTTCAATGTCTCAAAGTCTTAATAGCCCTGTCCCATGGCTGTATTGCTCTTTAAGCAAGCAGCACAAACAAGTAAATATTCACAGCACCAAAAAGTCTTTTCACAAGTTCAGATCAACCATGATACATTTTTCATTGGTTGTTCATTCTCTCCTTTTCTCTTTAGCATATTAACATCAGACATAGTTTTTATGCAGTCAATTTCTAAACTCTTAAAATAACTACATGTGAAACTAAGACGAAATAGAATATGAATATGTCAGAAGCATAAATCAAAAAACAAAAATCCAGGAATTCTACAAAAGCATTGGTAAAAATAATATAAAGCAAAGGAGCAGATTCACAAGGAACCTTTAAACCAGAAGGTCCTCCACCATAGCTTTTGTACTGAACCGCATGCATAAGCTTTGCCACCATGGCTGCCAAACTCCGAGGCTGAGAGGGTGAGAATTGCTCGGGAGAAATTTTTGAAATGCACTATAATTCCCCCCATCATGTGAACTGCATATATTATACTGCAATTTGCTCAGTTTATGAATTGTTGGAAAACTTTGTGCCACATGAGAAGTCAACCTTCAAAATTGTTGTATTGCAGCCTTTGTTTGACTGATGATTATTGTGGAAGCAAAATATCTCACCCTAGGTCAAATAATTTGGCCAATCGATCTGAGAATTATGTGAAGACCCGTATTTTAAACGGATAAAAGAATATATTTATCATTTGGATAAATTTGAACGATACTATCTTTTTAAGATATTTATCTTTAGGATAAACTTAAATGATATTATCTTTTGGATAAACTTGGATGATCTTATCTTGTTAGGATATTTATCTTTGGATAAACTTGGATGTTCTAATCCTTTTAATATTGAAGTTTATCATATTCCTATAAACACTATAAATAGGAGCATAACCTTATAGTTTCAAAACTTGAGAAATTAGAAATGAAATTGAGAGAGAGAGAGAGAGAGAGAGAGAGAGAGAGGTGATTCTTTGAGGAGATTTGGGGCTTAGCTTGTATTTTCTTAACTTGGAGCAATGCTTTGGAATCAAGGTAGGGATTTCTTGAGAGCCTTTATGGGGATTGATCTAATTAAATTTCGTGAGCACTATATTATGCATGATATTATTATTTGAAAGCCATAATTATATCATGTCATGGAAATTGGCTGGAATTCTTGGGTTGATAAAGAAAGTATGGAAAAAGAGGGTAATGTGAAGGATCTTTTGTGTAGTTGAGTTTAACTCTTGGCAAGTACCAGGTCTCAGGGATCCCACAGTGCACATGATTTTTATTGGGTGATTCGGGACTAGCGACAAGGAGTTAGACAAAATGACTAACAAAATGGGAATTATGGGACAGTTGAAATGGGTGTTAGTTCATATAAATTGGCATTCGAGACCAAGTGGTATAAGCATGGTATGGGACATGCAGGTCTGCTTGTCCAATTATAAGAATTAACGGGATTAGATGAAGAGCATTCATTCATGCATTATTATATTATTATTGTGATACTTGGCTGTGTGAATGCATGTCACTTAATTTAGTTATATCAATCTACTGTGGTAAGGTCTCATGTCCCTACTAAGGGGTGGTTGCTCACCCCTCACCCCTGTTTAATTTTTCAAATGAATTAGTGGGCAAGACAAGGACTAAACCAGTTGATGATGAATTAGATGAGAGTGATAAAGCTTGTTTTATTAATTGTAAAGTTGTAAGATTTTGGAGCTATTTTTATAAGAGAAAAGTTTATTTTATGTTTCAGGTTCTTGTTATTTTATTTTAGTTTACTCACGCACCGAGTGCGGGATTTCCACTGACCCTCGGGTCCGGGGCATGACAAATTATTAGACCTAATTAGGAGTTACCTAACCTAATTGGGAGTAACCTAAGTTAATTGGGAGGTTATTTGATTTAAATGGGATGTATCTGATTCTTACCTTAATTAGGGATTTGATTATCAAATCCCTAATTACACCAACCTCGCCAAATCATGGAATAATTCTTTTCCATTTGTGGAATTATTCGTCTAAAACTCTAGCATCCGAGGCTCCTATAAATACTTGGCTACGCACAAGGGTTGAGGTACGTCTAAATTCCTACTGAAACTCTGTAGAAATTATCCCTCACTAACCCTAGCCGCCATACTCTTTCTCTCTCTCTCTCTCACACACACACAAGGCTCCGGTCACCTGGTTTTGCATGGAGAAAGAGAAGCGAAGAAGACAAATGAATCTTAGGCGAATATTCTTGTGGGACAAAAATCGCTCCCACAATTATCTCATTTACAACATTGAACTTTTTGATTTGTCGGTACAGTAATCTATGAAAATAGTAGTTCAATCACATATAAAATAATAACAGATTTAGAATAAAGCCATCGTTTTCAGAACTTGTTGTTCTATATGTATCTATAGGGCTTGACTTGGTCATCAAAGCAAAATCTAACCCAGCCGCAGACTATATTCCAGAAGCTCCTCCACCATAACTTTGGTTTCCTTAATAAGTCAACGTTGAGGTTTGAGCAATTTGTTTGATTAAAGGGTTATTTCATAGTATAAAATTGAAACCTCCACAGTACAATAATGCTAGGAAAATTATATTCCAAATCATACATATAAAACAAGAACACAGTGAGAACAAAGCTAACAATTGAATATCCTATGTTTGTAATTTTGTCTCATATTTGAGTTGCACTGACAAATCCTCACACATATAAGCAATCAAGTACAACTGCAAATCGAGTGCTACTAATTTCTAGATGTTGATGTATGTAGACCCTATTATAGAATCCACAAGCATCTATGTTTAGAAATCACTCGAGCGAGTGAATGACTGACTGTAGCACTCCTCCAATGTAACATGGGGGTTCAAGTGAGCCCCCACACATAGCATAAAATACGACGAATTACCTACCAAGTTGGTTCTTCCTATACCTTTTCTAGTAATCTAAGACAGAGTATTAGTTGGTATGATGATCTCAAAAGTTATACACACATTTGTTCTTATACCATATGATGTACGCATTTTGACAACCAATTGGGAGTGTTACTATGAGAGTTTGTTACATGTTGAGCCAAGGTGGAGATTGTTGGAAATTGGCTCAAATGTAGAAGAAATTTTGGAGTTGCCCATGTGAGTCAAAGTTAGTTGCCCATGTGAGTAAATGTTGGCTTACTATGAGGTCAAAAAGGGTGGATTGTTTGGTAGCCATCCATTGGTAAGTTTGGTAGCCAACAAATGAATAGTTGAAACTTGCATTCACACTCTTGCATTTTTGGCTATAAATTGGAAGCAAATTGTTCCATTTGAAGCATCCCACCAAGTATTGAGTAGAAGAGAAAAATAGCAAGAAAGGCATCTAGCCAAAGAGAGAAATCTCTCTAATTGTTCTTTGCTTTGTATCATTGTTTTCTCTTCAATTGTTGTGAGAGTGAGACTTGGGTGTATTTGGGGCTTTGGGTTTTCTTGAGTGATAAACACTTTGTATACTCTCTTTGATTATAGTGAATTACTCTGTCGTCTCCAAACTGGATGTAGGCATTGCCGAACCAGGTATAAATCTTGGTGTTCTTGTTGGTGTTGTTTTTGTGTTCTATTTATCTCATGCCAGTTGTTGTTTATTTTTCACTCACAATTGGTTGACGCTTCCGCACAACAAGTGGTATCAGAGCTCCAGCTTTCGAGCGGGGTTTCGTAGGAGTGAAAAAATTCGTTGGAGCTACAGTTTCGTGAATAGTGCCAGTGCTACAGTTCATGAAGAGTGAACTGCTACAGTGTGAACAGTTCCGGAGTAGATGGCTGGAGATAAAGATGAAGTTGTGAAGGAGAAGGAGTCGACATCGTCTTCGTCGACATCCAATAGACATCCAATCGCTACTACAAGGTTAGAGGTTGATAAATTCAATGGCTCTAATAATTTTGGTATGTGGCAATGTGAAGTTATGGATGTGTTGTATCAACAAGAGTTGGATATTGTTTTGGAGGATAAACCCAAAGAAATTGATGATAAGCAGTGGAAGAGACTTAATCTTCATGCTTGTGGCTCTATTCGATCGTTCCTTGATAAGGAGTTGAAATACCCGTATATGAAGGAAACTTCTGCTAAGGAGTTTTGGACGAAATTGGAGGAGAAGTATATGACCAAGAGCGCAGAAAATCGGCTCTTCTTGAAAAAGTGACTCTTCCAGATTTCGATATCGTTCAGGTATTTCTATGCACGAACACCTCAATGATTATAATAAAATACTTGCTGATTTAGCAAACCTTGATGTGAAAATTCCTGACGAGGATAAGGCACTATGTTTGTTAAATTCATTGCCTGATGATTATGATCATTTGACAACTACTTTGTTGTATGGAAAATCCGAGGTGAAACTTGAGGAGGTGTCTGCGGCATTGGTGAATCATGAGTGTCGTAAGAAGGACCAGATGACTCACAATTCACAAACCGAGGCACTAGTTGCAAGGGGTCGAAACAGAGGAAAGAAAATCTGGGAAGCGGGGAAAGTTTCCTGCTAAAGATGAATGTGCCTTTTGTTGCCAAAAGGGTCATTGGAAGAAAGACTGCCCCAAATTGAAGAACAAAGAGAAGGAGAAAGCGGATTTTGAAGCAAATGTTGCAAAATCTGGAGATGATGATTTTGAGTTTGCTTTGGCTAGTTCATATGCTGATGGTCACTCCGAGGAGTGGATTTTGGATTCAGGTTGCACCTATCATATGTGTCCCATTCGGGAATGGTTTTCTAGCTTCGAGGAGCTGGATGGTGGAGTTGTTTTGATGGGCAATAATAATGCTTGCAAAACACAAGGGATAGGCAAAATCTGTTTGAAGATGCATGATGGAACAGTTAGAGAATTGAGTGATGTTCGGTATGTACCGGATATGAAGAAGAATCTCATCTCATTGGGCGCTTTGGAATCCAAGGGTCTCAAGATCACCATGGACGGTGGAGTTCTTAAAGCTGTGTACGGGGCATTGGTGGTGATGAAAGGTACAAGAAGAAATAACTTGTATTTCTTGCAGGGGAGTACAGTTATTGGTGGAGCAGCTGCCACGGAAGCTGCGACGCAGATAGCACAAACACCACGAGGTTATGGCATATGCGTCTTGGGCATGCTGGTGAAAAAGCGTTGCAAGGATTGGTGAAGCAAGGCTTATTGAAGGGTGCAAAGGCATGCAAATTGGAATTTTGTGAACACTGTGTGCTTGGTAAGCAAACTAGAGTGAAATTTGATACCGCTATTCACCACACTAAAGGCATTCTAGATTATGTTCACACTGATGTTTGGGAACCTTCCAAGAATGCACCTTGGGGAGGTTACCATTATTTGGTCTCCGTTGTTGATGACTTCTCTAGAAGAGTATGGGTGTACACCATGAAGCGTAAAGATGAAGTCTTGAAGATATTCCTGAAGTGTAAAAAGATGATTGAAACGCAAAGCGATCGAAAGATCAAGACTCTCAGATCAGACAATGGTGGTGAATATATGTCTGATCTTTTTCTTGAAAGTTTGTCAAGATGAGGGTATTGTGAGGCACTTCACGGTTAGGGAGACACCGCAACAGAATGGGGTGGCGGAGTGCATGAACCGTACTTTGCTTGAGAAAGTTCGGTGTATGTTGTCTAATGCTGGATTAGGCAAGGCGTTTTGAGCTGAGGCGATTAGTTATGCAAGTCATCTCATTAATCGGTTGCCGGCTGCTGCGAACGAGATGAAAACACCCATGGAGGTATGGTCTGGTAAACCTTGTACTGATTACAAGTCTTTACACATATTTGGTTGTTCTCTTACTACCATGTCAGGGAAAGCAAATTGGATCCAAGAGCAAAGAAAGCTCTGTTTATGGGCTTTAGCACTGGCGTGAAGGGATACCGACTTGGTGTCCAGATGAGAAGAAATTTGTTGTAAGCAGAGATGTGACTTTTGATGAGGCTGCTATGGTTAATCAGAACAAGCATGAAAGTGAAATTGAAGCAACCAAGACCATGAGTTGTTCAAAGCATGTGGAGTTACTGAAAACTCAGTTGTTCCAGAAAGGTCTGATGTTACAGACACTAGTCCTACAGTTGATTTTAATGATGAGGGCAAGGATGATGAAGAGGAGGCACCTACCCAAGAGCCTCCACAGCAAAAAAATTGGGTGTATGCCAAGGAGATGGAATCCTTGGGAAAAGACAATGTAAGATTCAAAGCCAGATTGGTAGCAAAAGGCTATGCTCAGAAGGAAGGCATAGACTACAATGAGGTATTTTCTCATGTAGTAAAACAATCTTCTATTCGTATTTTGTTGGCTTTGGTTGTGCAATTTGACTTTGAGTTCGCTCAACTTGATGTCAAGACTGCTTTCTTACATGGTGATTTGGAGATATATATGTCTAAGCCAGAAGGTTTTAGTGTTGCTGGAAAGGAAAATTGGGTTTGTAAATTGCAGAAATCATTGTATGGCTTGAAGCAGTCTCCAAGACAATGGTACAAGCAATTTGATAAGTCGACGAAGCCAGTTTCGTTGTTCAAGTTTAAGCATTGCTTGGACTTGAGTGGAATTCGTAAAATTTGTTGATTGCCCCTTGGGGGGATTGGGAGACGACCATTGGGAGTGTTACTATGAGAGTTTGTTACATGTTGAGCCAAGGTGGAGATTGTTGGAAATTGGCTCAAATGTAGAAGAAATTTTGGAGTTGCCCATGTGAGTCAAAGTTAGTTGCCCATGTGAGTAAATGTTGGCTTACTATGAGGTCAAAAAGGGTGGATTGTTTGGTAGCCATCCATTGGTAAGTTTGGTAGCCAACAAATGAATAGTTGAAACTTGCATTCACACTCTTGCATTTTTGGCTATAAATTGGAAGCAAATTGTTCCATTTGAAGCATCCCACCAAGTATTGAGTAGAAGAGAAAAATAGCAAGAAAGGCATCTAGCCAAAGAGAGAAATCTCTCTAATTGTTCTTTGCTTTGTATCATTGTTTTCTCTTCAATTGTTGTGAGAGTGAGACTTGGGTGTATTTGGGGCTTTGGGTTTTCTTGAGTGATAAACACTTTGTATACTCTCTTTGATTATAGTGAATTACTCCGTCGTCTCCAAACTGGATGTAGGCATTGCCGAAACCAGGATAAATCTTGGTGTTCTTGTTGGTGTTGTTTTTGTGTTCTATTTATCTCATGCCAGTTGTTGTTTATTTTTCACTCACAATTGGTTGACGCTTCCGCACAACAGTATGTACAAAAATAATCAAGCATTCTCCCCAACATATCCAAAAGCATCCCTGCAATTGTTCCACAAATCAGCCACCATGGTAAAAAACATCTCAGAAACCTCTGGGAAATCAGTGAGCATCCGGTCAAGCAATTCAAGTGAAGTCTTTGTTTTCTCCATGAGATCTCCAATTGCAGAAGTGGTAACTCCAGCAGACCCTGTGACACTTTGTTTTAGATAATCAAAGAAAGCTGAGACTAGAGAACTTATTGCTTCCAATACAAGGCCCACAAAGTACTCAGAACATGACCTGATGAGCTCTGTGACTTGTTGTAATGTGCCATGGATGGCTAGGCCTGGTGCTCTGAATCCATGGATCAATAACACTAGAACACGGGCAGTAGCAGAGAAGATCAAGCCCGTAACCAAGCTCGATACGAAGCTCAATGCAAAGAAGATGAGTTTGAGAAGGAACACAAACATTTTTGCTGATTGGTTTGAGTCTTTTTGCAGGCAGCAGAGATTATATATATGTACGTGTTTGATTGAACCTTGAACAGAGTTGAGGTCACGAAGGTTATAGCTTATACGCCATGTTAATTGTTTACCGGTGAAATGGGAAAACCCATTAGTTTAATTTGTTTGCGTGTAGTTTTTATAAGGAGCACTTGTTGTATCATCAGCTTCTGGGAAATTTCGAACTCAATAGGAAATAATAATGGAACTTTTTCAATGACTGATTCGAACTAAAGCTAAAGAAAATAGTAATTAATTGAATCAATTAAATTCAAATTCATATATCGCTTACCCAAAACACAATTAAATAAGTATTAATCTGCGGTTTTGGATCCAAGATTAAATTATCAAACTTTATTTGTTACCTTATAATGTAAGCAATGGAGAAACAGAAACATGTCTGAAATACTATTACATGTAATTAAAGTGTTCCATGATTGCTCAACACTTGAGCATCTCTTCTTTGCCTTCATTCGGGTGAACATGTTGAAAAAGATTTTTGTACAGAATTCAACTGATTTTCACAAGCAACTTCCAAAATCCAAAATGACAATTAACCCAGAAGAGATTTCAAGAAATGCCGTCAGCACCCCATACATGGTCATACGACTATGGTAAAAAAATTTAATGGGTAAAATAGGTCATGTTGTGTTATTTGTTATTTATTCGAGTCGTGCTTAATGGGCATATTCAGATTGAGCTAATTTTCAATCGACACAAACATGTCATACAACAAGCCCGCAAAAACCCGTTTGGTAGGTGTCAAAGTTTTTTGGCAAAAATGTAACAATGGTCTCTCAAATAAGACCCGAATTTACTTTTAGTCCCTCATCATCTCCAAAAATTGTTATGATGATGCTTCAACTATGCCTCGACTTCCAGAACTCGTCCTTTCCATCAGCTTTGTCAACATTTCCGTCAAAAATAGGGCTATATTTTGTCTTTTCATGTGTTGGGTTCTTAATAAGCACAGCCCAGCCCCACACAACCACCTCTCTCTCCCTCTCTCTCCTCCAGCCACCCTTCACAGACCTAACCCCACAAATTCACCCCCGATCCACCTCCATAGACCCACTCCGACCTCGACCCACTCTCTCCTTCTCTCATTTTCTTCCTCCCTCTGTTCGTCAACCCCCTACTCCTCCCAACCTTTTTCATTCGATTTGTCTTCCTCTCAATCAATTGAACAATTTGAACAAAACCCAAAAGGATCATTGGAGAGAAAGAGAGAGAGTTGTAGGGGTTTGGGTATAATGAGGTGGTAACTAGATAAAAGTCTGCCCTTAAAATTTGATATGAATTTCTCAATTTGCCCTTAATTTTGACAGAAAATTTAACGAAATTGACGAAAAGACGAGCGGTGCAACATGATATCTAAATGAAGGATGACCATAACAATTTTTTGGGTTGATGGACGAAAAGTAAAGTGGGGTCTTATTTGAGAGACTATTGCTACAGTTTTGCCAAGTTTTTTTCTTTTTTGGTCAAAGTTGACTGGTAATTGCAAATTGGTGCATTATTCATATAATAATACTAAAGCGTATACTAGATTCGAAAAGACAGATGTTTACAATATAATTGTAATTAACAGCATAATTGTAAGGATAATTGCAATAGAACCCAAATTTAATATTACTTTAAAAATGCATATGACACTTTAATAAAATCATTTGAACTGGGAGTTTTTAAACTTGCAAGATGCTTTTGGAGAAAGCAATATTGACCTATTTGCAAGTTACTTGCAGAGTCAAGATTTCATCCAATATTATTGCACTGCATGCTGTAACTTGTAAGCATCAATTCCACAAGTTCAAATTGTGCACTCAAGATAAGAGTTGCCTCACACATCTGATTTACTGTCAAAATATAACCACACATTGCTAATACAATAGTCTTCTATTGCACATGAAGTTTATAAAATCCCAATATATATTTTGTCTAATTAATTCTCCACAATGATTTTGCCAATATCCATTCCTAGCCCAAGTATCTTCAGCCTTGCTCAGATGATGCTTTGAGTCAACCAGAGTCTTGAGCTTTCCTTCCTTCATCAGCTTAACAAGGTAGTCCAGATTCTCACCTTTGGGATTTATGATCAATCGCACCAGCTCTTTCCTGGAGAAGCTGAGTCTCTTCAGAACACAAGTGATCAAGGTACTTGGGCCGGAAGTAATGTCTATAACCTTCCCATTTGCACTCAAATTTGGCTAGCTTCAGCTTTCTTAGGACTTAGGCCATTTTGATCATTTCTTTGTAGGGCCGTAGTTGGCCTTGAGATCTTTAGTTTCAGGGCATCATGTGGTAAGGCACATTCTTTTGTATTTTGTCTTGAGCTCCATTGGAGTCTCTGTTGGATTTCAGGGCCCCTCTGAACTGAATTGCAAGTTTACTGCAGCAATACTCGGAATGTTTTCCTTGTGCAGTCGATTGTTTTAATGATAGATAGAGATGGCTTCTATTAGATCCCTCATTGCAGTTAGTGAGGTTCTAAACAGACCTCAGAAAAATGCACATTGTTGTTGTCATCCTTAAAGATTTTCCTGGGTTAATAAGGGAGCTGCTGATTAGAAAGAGCAAAATGAGCCTGGATTCGTAGAAATAACTGAAGTTTATAAAATCCCAATATTTTTACTCTAACTCTAAGTCTCCACAATGATCTTCCCAATAGCATAGCCATCAGTTTTCCTAGCCCAAGCATCTTCAGCCTTGCTCAGATGGTGCTTTGAGTCAACCAAAGTCTTGAGCTTTCCTTCCTTCATCAACTCAACAAGATAGTCCAGATTCTCACCTTTGGGATTTATGATCAATGGCACCAGCTGTTTCCTGGAGAAGCTGAGTCTCTGTAGAACAATAGTGATCCAGGTACTTGGCCTGGAAGTAAGGTCTATAACCTTCCCATTTGCACTCAAATTCGGCTCGAAAGTCGACCAAGGAATGCCTGCTGATGCACAGTGGATCACAACATCATATTTTCGACCAGATGGGCTCTTGAGAGCAGCCCCATCGGGGGTGTTGTAGTCAAGAACCTCATCTGCCCCTAGGCTCTTGACAATGTCAACATTATGAGCACCGCAAGTGGCGGTAACATGAGTGTTTCCAAGCTTGGCTAGCTGGACTACATAGTGCCCGACACCACCAGAGGCGCCGGTGATCAGTATGTTCTTGAGCTGGCCAGTTCCATCAAGCTTGATCCCTGCAGCTTTGGTGAGAGCCTGGTGAGCTGTGAGGCCGGAACTAGGCAAGCCTGCACCTTCAGCTGCTGAAACTTCTGGGGGCCTAGCAGATGTTATAAATGTCTCACTAGCTATAGCAAACTCAGCCAATCCACCTCCATTCTGTCAATATGTGTAAAATCACATCAAACACAAACTGAGGCTTTATTGATAGTATATATATCAGTAAAAAACATATGAATTTATAGATTTGAAATTTACTATAAAGTTGAGCATTGCCACAACTTTGTCACCGTCTTTAAATTTTTCAACTCCTTGTCCAACCTCTACAACCTCTCCAGCCACATCAACAGCTGTTCCGGATAATATCAGCCAAAGTTAACAATCCAAATGAATGCATAAATCAGAAAACAACTAATTCTCCAGCTAATCCATCTACCCAACAACACTCCTCATTTTTATATTTACGAATCGATGAATCAATGAACTATATTAGACAGATAGATTAGCCCAATTGACTATTGTTTGGGATAGAAGCAAAGGTTTGTTTGCTACCATGATGCATGTTTTTGGACTGACTTTTTGTTCACTCATCTATTGGTTTTTGCTTAACAAGCAGAGATCACTGAGGAATGTTCAATACGAAAATACAGACCACAGGCAAAACAGAATTACCAGGTATGAAAGGGAATTTCCGTGGCAAAAGAGGCCGAAACACGCCTTTCTGAATTTTCCAGTCAGATGCATTCAGGCTAGCCGCTTCCAGTTTCAGCAAAACCTCATCTTTTTTAAGACTGGGGATTGGAACCTTTACATGCTGCAACAAACATAAATAACAATTTACCAAGATAGCTCCAGAATATGAGAGAATTCTACCCAAAAACACTGATAAAGAAAGCTGAAACAAACAGTGTTGGCAAGTCCTTACTTAGTTAGGATTTTAGTTCCTTATTTCATTAGAATTTGGGTTACTTACCAATTATTATTTAGTCCTATTGTAATAGAGATTTACTTCCTATTGTAATTTAGATATATTTCCTATTTTATTTAGGGTTAACACATCTTTGTACTTATATAAATACCTCCATATTGGAGAAGAAGAATATATGAGCTTATCTGAGTATAACTAAATATTTACCCTACTTTGTTTTACATGGTATCAGAGCCAGGTTTTCTTGTGACCTGTGTTTTGCGTTCTCCTTGCAATTTAAGTGCTCTCCTCCCCTCCTCTTCAAGGGGGGAGGGGGAGTGAAAAGGATATGTTTATTGACGTATCCTCATTAGCTTGACATATTCCCATGAAGATGTATTTCTTGACTCCGACGATCTCTTCTCTTCAGGGGGAGAGGAGGAGTGAAGAGAAGTTGTCTACGTGAATTAGCTAAAGTTGATATGGAAGAACTGTTGTTGTTGCTGTTACCTCTACTACTGTTGTTGATGTTATCGTTGCCGTTATTGTTGCCGTTGATGTTGCCGTTGTTATGGTCATTGCCGATGATGTGCTATGGTCATTTCCGATGATGTTATTGTGTTTTGATCTGTCTCTATCCTAACCCTAGACACTACCTATTTTCGTTGCCCTATACATCTAGCTTATAATCCTAGTCCGCCCGCTGCCGCCGTCTACCTTGCTACCGTCATCGCTGCCTACCTTGCTATTGTTACCGCTGCTCATCTATTCCACTCCAATTTAACCACCTATCTGTCATGGCTGATTCTACTACATCTCAGTGTTAGTCAGTGCATGTTTCTCAAGTACCATTGATCATATGGCTCCATCGACCCCCTTCTCTTCAGGGGAAGAGGGGGAGTGAAGAGAAGTTGTCTCTGCTGTTGCCTGCCGCCAGTGCCTTATATTACTCTTGTTGGTGCCATTATTGTTGCTCCTGCCCTGTTATGGTGCCAGGTATTGTTGCTCCTGCCTTGGCTGGTGTGTTTCCGATGTGGTCATGCCCATTGACCTTGCCTTTGTTCTTGACTTTCTTTGCCTTGCCTTACCCCTGTTTGTTAGGGTTTGACTTGCCATGCCTTGCCTTACCTTATTTTAAGGGTAAGGTTTTACCTTTGTCGTGCCTTACCTTATTTTTAGGGTTTTATTGCCCTATATGGGCTTTCTTTGCCATGCCTTGCCTTACCCTATTTTTAGGGTAAGGCTTTACCTTTGTCGTACCTTACCCTATTTTTAGGGTTCTATGCCATGCCTTGCCACCTTGCCTTTGCTTGGCCTTTATTTGCCTTACCTTGCCTTACCCTATTTTTTAGGGTTTGGTTTCTGCCTTATCTTCTGCCGTGCTCACAGGGCTTCTGTGTTCTGCCTTTACCCCTGCCGTGCTCACAGGGCTTCTGTGTTCTGCTATCTGCCTTATCTTCTGTCCGTGCTCACAGGGCTTCTGTGTTCTGCCTTATACCGCCTGCCGTGCTCACAGGGCTTCTGTGTTCTGCCTTACCCGCCGCCGTGCTCACAGGGTTTCTGTGTTCTGCTATGTGCCCTATTTTTTAGGGTTTGCTCTTGTGTTTCCGCTGCGAACTTTGCTTATGGTTGACGAAAAGACCTTCTCTACAATTGGTGCTTCTCAAGTATGATGTTCTGTGACTCGCTTGTCAAGTTGGGCATGCGAAATATCTTTGCCCAACTTGAGGGGGAGTGTTGGCAAGTCCTTACTTAGTTAGGATTTTAGTTCCTTATTTCATTAGAATTTGGGTTACTTACCAATTATTATTTAGTCCTATTGTAATAGAGATTTACTTCCTATTGTAATTTAGATATATTTCCTATTTTATTTAGGATTAACACATCTTTGTACTTGTATAAATACCTCCATATTGGAGAAGAAGAATATATGAGCTTATCTAAGTATAACTAAATATTTACCCTACTTTGTTTTACAAACAGGAGTTAGCAGACAGATAAAGAACCTTTAAACCATCAGGCCCTCCACCATAGCTTTCATACACAACCGCATCCATAAGCCTTGCAGCCATGGATGCCGTAGCCAGAGTACCTTTAGAACTAGTCATCTTTTCACACAATAAATCGTTGAATTTAATTTATTTTTCGCCAGAGAATGATGTTTACATGGTGCACTTAATTATAATAAATATGAATTGAGTGTCAAAACTGACAACTGACAAGTTTTAATATTACATTAGATTACGAGAAGTCAAGTCATTATACAAGGTTTGATCTGTCGACACATGGGAAAAATATCCCACGTGTCATTGTGCCGGGGATAGGTGTGTCATTGTGTCATTGGTCGGGATAGTAAAAAGTGTTATCGCCAATGCTTGAGAGTTTCACTCCTATAAAAGACATTGCTTGGAAACTTGTACTGAACCAGAGATTAGACTAGTCAATTTAATTTAATTAAGAAACCAAAGAAGAGGAGGCCGATGACCAAATAGCCTCAAAACATTACATTCATTTCAACTCAGAGGTACTAAATTCAACGTTTCATATGTGGAAATGCAAGGAATCGGGAATGCTTTCTACCATTTGACAAAAAGAACAGAACAAGAATCATTGAATATTGGCTAGGAATCAAAACTATATTTTATTTATAATCATGATGTACACTATACAACGGAAAATTACTGGGGGCTTGCATGGCTGGCGGAGCCAAAAACGCAGAGTACGATCCTTGCTATTTACAAAGAAAATTTCACCCAAACCATATTGGGCAAAAGAAACTGTCATACCCACTAGTCAGTTCTCCTTAAGCTTATACACTGTCTCGATGCATTCTTCTGTGTCCCAAAGGAAGGAACCAAACGCAACAGCCTCCAAAACTAGCCTCTTCACACTTGAATATGAAGTTGAGATAACTTCATCGGTCTCGGGTGAACTCATGGTCCCATCATCCCCAAAAAGAGCACAACAGTGATTTTTAACTAAATTCACAGCTACCTCAGATCTCAGTTTTGCGCATCTCTGAAGTGTGTCAGGATCAAACCCCATCACATAACAACTCAACTTTCCTTGTGTCTTTTCCAACCTACTTGACCCTTTATACTTCGCTTGAATGTTGCCTATGCGACCAAAGAGGAGATTTTTCATTCCATTAGGACACATCTCCTGATAGTGAAGGGAGGTTCTATGACTCAGATGAAGGTCTTGGCTTTCCAGAGCTAATATCCGATCCAGACGATGTCTCAATGAGGCAGATTTCAAAAAATAGCCATATAAGATGGAGGCCACATATACTCGACCAAGCATTTGACGTGTGATCTTTGTCATTGCCCAATTGTCTGTGACACTAGAATTTACTCTCAAGCCAATGACTGCACTGACATGTTCCCTTATCATCTCCAAAATCTCGAAGCTGTAAAGGGACTCTAGCTCCCAGTCCTTTGAAGGCCATATCTCCAGTCTCCCATTGTAGATGCATCTAGAGAGCCTAGGAACCAAATGAACTTTGATCTCAGAAAACTTGTAAAAGATTAACAGGTACATTACATCTTCAACAACAATCTGGCACTCCTGCTCCTTCAGTTGCGCAATCCTCCTGACATTCAAGAATACCTTAAGTCAAAGAAATAGATGTGATTCTAAAGAAAATCTAATTGGAAAATCCAAATGCAAAAGCTTCAACCCACCAAGAATTCCACGGAGTAGTTCACCAATTTACTTACTCTAATAAGGTAGTAAAAGGGTCGCTAGGCAAGAACACCCAGCAACATTACTGCAGTCACCGCCTACGTGCACAGGTACAAAGTGCATGTTAGGCATAGCAAGTGCATTCAAGAATGCCCTACTCAAAGATCATCATGGTGCTTCCTACACCGGCAAATTTAAAAGGTAACAACATAGCACATAAGCAACAATTTCATTATTAATGAACTGAAACCTCAATGAGCTTTCACATATCATTATATATCACACAAACTTCTGCTAACATTTTCTCTCAGGACAGGCAAAAATTTTAAGTGATGCCCAGTTCAGGGCAATCTAGCCATCCTTACAAACCTAAAGACTTCCTAACTAAGAAACAACAAGGGAACCTCTCCATCCTCCAACACAGTCAATCATAGAGTCTATGAGTCAATCATTGAAGAAGTTCATCGTCCACACACAACTTTTGTAAACAGAAGGCTTTGTAGAAAAACTCATATCACACAGCATTCTACAGAGAATCACTCATATCACACAGAAAACTACAGAGAAGCACTTGATTCTCTTGATAGAGCGCCAAATTACTATATACTGAATACCCATTAAGTTCATAACAATTGCTTATGAATATGAAATACTGAAGAAAGAAAAAAGTAAGAAAAATTTGAACTTACTGTTTTGTACTCATTTGACCCAAAAAAAACTATTTTGTACTCATTAAGAGATGAACACTCAGAGGGATTGGATTATAGTTCTTGGTTAACAGTTAAATTGCTTAAACCTAACATAAATTTTGAATTTGTATGAGAAGAAATAGGAATGAACACAAAGAATGAAGACCTGAACGCAGGAAAATTAAATAAAAAAAATTTAAAGTGATGAGGTTTAGGAAAAAACCTATGAAGGCAGGCTTCGTGAGAGGCAGCGCTCAGAGACATACGAGAGAGGGCGAGTTCTCGATCATCAGCCAACTTCTTGAGCTCCTGAGACACCGAAAGGTAAAACAGCTGGGGGTGGTTCTGCAGAACGGTGCTGAGGTCCTTGCCGGGTCGGGTCCTCGGGTCGAGTGGAGAGTTGAGGCTGCTGAACTCGCAGTGACTCGCCCCGGCTCCGACGACGACGGTCAACGGTCTGAACCGCCTGGTCACCGACTGGAGGGCGGGCCTGGAAGCAAAACGGGGCGTTATGCGGGGCTTTAGGGTTGAGAGCGGGGAGATACAATGGTCCATCAACACTGTCTGGTGCTGAAATTGGATTGAGAGACTGAGACTCAGAAAATTGAGAGGTTTTTGAAGAAGACGAAGAATATATGGAAGCTTTTTGGATAGGGGTTCAGTGGTCGAGTCAGAGACGGAGAGGGATTGGATAGCGTGCGGGGTCGGCAGTATGACTTTTGTTGGACCACGTGGCGTGATCTGGTCCGTTGGGGTTTAAAGGATAAGCGGATCTGTTGATGTATGGCCCACAAGCACATTGGCTCGGGCTTGTCTGTGGTTCCCACGTTGACCACTCACTTAACCAGAATGATTAGTTATTTGATAAGGATTAGGATAAGTAAAGCAGTGCGATAAGCAGTAGGACAAGGTTTTTTTATTTTATTCTTATTTTAAAAGCTTATTGATTTGAAACCTAACCTACTGATGCCCATCTTTTTACCAACCTATCACGGACAATCGGAGGATGAAACAAATATGGATTGACTAATGAATTTCCCTCATCTTTTTTTATTTTTTTATTTTTTTTTATTTTAAGAATTTGAAAATTTTTCTTCATATGTTAGAGTTTGGAAATATATTCAATCTTCTTTAGGAATTCTGTCATGACTGGAGTTCTATTTTCCGGTTGGTAACGGCTTTTTTAAGTATTTTTGGTCCAAATAAATCTTTTATAGCAACATTTCTTTTTTGAGAAAAAAAAAAAAAAAGGCTGGTATTTTCTTGATAAGAGGAGTAGAAACAAATACAAAAAATCAGGCCATGTCCTGAAGGTTTAGGCGAGCCTCTCTTCATATAAGGGTTTAGTCGTCCTTAACTAAGGTCATCTCCAAGTAGGGCTGTCAATGGGTCGTGGTCGTGTAGTGTTCCGGGTCGTGTCAAACTTTTAAACGTGTCAAGAAACCCCAACCCAAACACGACCCATTTGTTGACACGACACGACCCATTTGTAACCCGTTTATTAAACAGGTCGTGTCATGGGTCGTGTCAACTCGTTTACTACCTGCCAACCGCGAAAAAAATTAAAGAAATTGAACCTTCAGGCACACCCAATGGGTTTCGAACCCCAGCCAATTCCACCCATCTCCTTGTTCCTTATCCATCTTGGTGTTGGTAACTTTGTGATTATATGTTACAACATTGGATATTTATAATGTCTTTACAAACTAATGAGCACTTAATTATTACATTTTTATCCATAAATTATATTTGTTAATTACCTTATTTAACAAATATATTTACCTTATTTGCCACATGTAAAATATATTTAACAAATAATAAATTACCTTATTTAATGTAAACGTCTTTGTCCTTTTACTTTCATTTATTTTTATATTACTCAATTTACTTAAGTTTACAATATAAATAAAGAAGTACCCCATATTTGGATTCAAGTAAAAATACTAGAAAATCAAATTCTCACAAAATCAAAATATGAAAAATCTGTTTTAGTGCAAAATACGATTTAGGCTAAAAATGATGGCTCATTAAGTCAATATATACTTCATACTAACATCTCATAAAATCAAGTTTTCTTATTTGATGTGTAAGGAATAAAAACTGCCAAAAAATATCTTGAGAAAATGATTATTCCGAAAAACCATTTTTCATACTTAGTCAATATTGCATCTCCGCTAAAAAAGTTGACATGATACAAATTTTATAAGTTATACGAAATTTCTTTTGGGATTATGGTTTAGGGATTAGAGTTTAGAGTTTAAAGTTTATGGTTTAGGGTTTAGGGTTTAGGGTTTAGGGTTTAGTGTTTAGGGATTAGGGTTTAGAGTTTAGGGTTTAGAGTTTAGGGTTTAGGGATTAGAGTTTAGGGATTATGGTTTAGAGTTTAGGGTTTAGGGATTAAAACGTTAAAACCTAAACCCTATATACATAATTAACTCAAATAATAAGGAATAATTACTAACAAATATAATTTAGGGATAAAAATGTAATAATTAAGTGCTCATCAATTTGTAAAGACATAATAAATATCAAATGTTGTAACATATTATCACAAAGCGATCAACAACAAGATGGATAAGGAGCAAGGAGAGAGGGTGGAATTGGCTGGGGTTCGAAACCCAGTGGGTGTGCTGAAGGTTCAATTTCCTTAATTTTTTTCACGGGTTGGCAGGTAGTAAACGGGTTGACACGACCCATGACACGACCCATTTAATAAACGGGTTAAAACAGGTATTTAAACAGGGTTGGCGGGTTGACCCGAAATCCACCCGTTTATAAATGGGTCATTGCGGATTGACCCGAAAATTATCCATTTATTAATCGTGCGTGTTCGGGTCGTGTTTTTCCCGTGCGGGTTTCGAAGTCGTGTAACGGGTCGAGTCGGAAATTGCCAACCCTATCTCCAAGTGAGGGCCAATTCCTAATTTAAAATCTCCAAAAACCACCTCCAAGTGAGGGCTACACAAAGGTTTCAATAAAAAATTAAAATGCGCTACACAAAAGGCCAATCTTTGGCCAACTTGGGCTAAATATTTGGATGGGGGTGACATCAGCCACCTTTTTTTTTCATTATTTATATAATACCTACCTACCTCAGTCTTACATAATTTCTCACAACATCTTCATAGGGAGACTAACTTGGGATATTAACTTGGGAGACCAACTCTCTAATAAAGCGTGTGACTTATTGTATTGGTGAGCTCCACCTCTATTAGAGAGTTAGTACACAAGTTGATATCCCAAGTTGATCTTCCTAGCATGACCCTTTTACATATTATCCTTCCTCAATTTCATCTTTTTACATAATTTCTCATAATCTATTCATTCTTTTACAAACCATCCTCCATCTTTTTCTATTTACATTAATTTTAAAGTTGTTTTAAAAATAAGAGAGAGACTTGAACATGACAATTTATTGTCAATTATTATTAGTTACAAACACCAAAATATTTAATTAGGAGTGCGACGTGAAGAAAAAATCTAATTAGAAATTTATAGGGCTAATCACGTGTCGATTGGATGTCAAAAATTCTATTCCAAGATTTTTCAATCTTCTAAAATGTTTTTTTAAATAAATAGTCTACCCACTTAACATCAAGTGGAAGAAAAAAATTGCCTTTGATAGAGCGCCCCGCGTCCCCCTAAAGTCATATCTTATGTTAATCTAGCATATGTTATTCAAAGCATGCTTTCCAGCTAAGATTCTTATTTATAAATTCATTCTATCATTCTCAGCAAAGTGGAGAGTGGGCCCTTTTTTGGTCTGTGTCGGTTGCAATTTCTTTAAAAATAATCACATCTATGTATTTGATACTTAAGCAACAATTCAAATCAATTATAGCCAGTTAATTATGATTAGATGACTAAATATTTGTTTAATTTAGATCACCTGTTTGTTTGCTTGCCAAAGTAATTGTGACAGCAACTAAGCAACTGCTTGGACAATGGTAGCATTTACTCAATCTTTAAAGCCATCTTTCTCCACCATGAAGTTTCATGCCATTGATCTCCCTAATGGAAAATACAAACCCAACAACACCCACAAAAATATTTTTCTGCTATCCCTTACCTTAATTTTGCTCACTATACAATCCCTCTCGGTCAACATCTCACATTCCCCATTGCCATCACCTAAGAGCAATGCCGGTGGTTCGAAAAGCATCGAAAAAGAAGATCAATGCCAGATATTTAGTGGGAATGAAACTTGCAAATTGATCATTGAACAGCAAAACTGCATGAAGTTTGGGAGAGCCGATACGGAGTTCATGAAATGGAGGTGGAAGCCTGATGCTTGTTGTGAGTTGCCCTTGTTTGATACAACTCAGTTCTTGGAGCTTGTTAGAGGCAAGTCATTGGCTTTCCTTGGTGACTCTGGGAAAAAATAAAATGCAGTCATTGCTTTGCCTCTTAGCCAGTGTAAGCTTTCAAATTAGCCTACAAACATTTTAAACATTCCCAGACATAGTTTGTTCTTACAAGATTGTGTGTTTTTTGTTTTTCTTCCAGGTGACTTATACTGAGGACATTTCTCACAAATATTCCTCAAACACAGATTACTTCAAGCGCTATGTCTACCATGATTACAATTTTACCATAGCAACTCTCTGGTCCCCTACTTGGTTAAATCTAGAGACGCAGACTCCAGTGTGACATCAACAGCCTCATGAGCCTCTACTTAGATGAGCTGGACGAGGCATGGCTAACTCGGGTCGTACAATTCGATTATGTGATCATCTCAACAGGGACAATGGTTCTTCCTAGGACATGACATACCACGAACAAAACAACATGACATTGACCTTGTTTGTCACCTCCTAAGGATACAGAAAGGCCTCCTGAACAGTGTTTAGAACCCTTGGATGTTAAAATTAGTAAATTAATATCTATAAATAGTATAGCTGCGCGCTAAACTTGTTTTAATAATATGTTTTTCAAAAAAATAGTACCACCGTGCAGCTATACTCAATTTTTTTCCTAATTTAAAAAATATATATATATTAGTATAGCCGTTTGGCTTTACTTTTTTGACACGTGGCGCCTAAGCGCTGGCCAGGTCCTATATATATAGTACTATACCGCCTTTTTTAAAAATAGTATAGCCGGGCAGCTATACTTATGTTGACACGCCGGCACCTAATCGCTAGACTGGTCCTCTTTTTTTTTCAAATAGTATAGCCGGGCGGCTTTACTTGTTTGACACGTGGCGCCTAGGTGTTGGGCTGGTCCCTTTTTTTATATATACTAGCCCCTTGCCACACGCTCACGCGTGTGCTAATTGGTTTTCTCTTTTTAGTTTTTAGAATTAAGAAAAGAAAAAATGGATAGTAATTTTTCATAAAAGTAGGATCCATTATCTGATTTTGTTTTTAATTTTAATTTTTTAAATTGTGAATTTACCATATTATCCTTATTTAATTAATAATTTTAATTCTTAATGTTTGAATTAACCAAGGGCATTTTCTGATATTTTGAATGTTTCACCATTTTCTCGTCTTTTGCTTAGTAAAGCTGGCCAGCTTTACTTGTTTGACACATGACGCCTAGGCATTGGGTGGGCCCTTATATATATATTAAAATTAGTATAGCCGCACGCGGTTTTAAAAATGTTTTTTTTTTTTAAGTATGGCCAGGAGGCTATACACTGCTAATTGGGCAAATTTCGCCGGCATAGATATGTGCTGACAAACTTTCGTCGGGAGAGGTGTTTTTGTTTTTTTGCCAACTTCTTTAATTTAATATATGTAATTAAGTAATATCTTAGTCTTTTTGAATTACTTTAATTAGTAATTATGTTTTCATTATTATTTTTTAGTGAATATTTGAATATGTTACTGATTTCACAAATGACTTAATAAATAGTAAGTACTTGAAGTTCGATGCACGTCGAAAAAATAAATTACTTATTTTCGTTTGGTTGTCTTAATTAAATTTCTCCAGAGCCCAATAGCCCCAAGGCCCAAGGCCCAAGTCTTTGACAAGCAAACGTACAATACTCATATTATACATGTACATACATATTTTTCATGTTTAATACACGTATTTTTTACAAAAATTTCAATAAGACACACAAAATTCACGAATTATACACAAAATTCTCACATATTATTGAATAAAAATAATATACATTAAAAAAACATAAATAATTTATATTAAAACATAATATTGTGGCCGAACTTTTAAGTTGTAATGTGCCAAAATTTTGCCGAATAAAACACGTTCGTATTTTATTCATATTTTTTCTCATTCCGTATTTTACTAACTATGAATGAATGTGAGAGACTACAATTATTTCTTACTTGTTGTTACAAAAATGCAAGATGGAGATTTTGTATTCTCTTTGCCAACCAGAACAACAATTTCAAACAAAGATTTATGAGTATAGCAGTACGAGAGGTGTAGTATTCTTCATGTAAAGTGTTGTTCGAAAAGTGAAGTAATTATCAAGAACACTCCAACTTAGCATGCAATTCTTTACGACAAATAATGTGTGCAGGTAACACGATTCATTATTACTCGAGAGAATGAGGTCGATCAAAGGCAAACATTCCTACCAAAAAAAAAAATTGAACTCTCTAATTGATTTACTGTGAAATTTATCTCTTTGATATCTACTTTGGGTGTTGAAACTAGCAAGTTAATATCTATAAATAGTGTAGCAATGCGCCTAAACTTAGTCGTAATAAATAAAATTTTTTGAATAAATAGTACAGCCGTTCGGGCTATCTCGGATTTTAAAATTTTTTCTAAAAAGTTTCTAGGCGTTCTAGAAACTTTTTAACTGCAAATGTAGAGATAAGTGCTTTATCATTGAAGTTAGAAAATACAAGCACCTCCAACTTTCAACTATGTCCACATATGATTGCTGGTGTTTAAATATTCTACGTTTGTAAATGCTAAATACCCCTCAAACTTTAGATAGTGTTTTATCATTGAAGTTAGAAAATGGTATAGCCAATTGGCTTTACTATTTTGACATGTAGCGCCTAAGCGCTGGCCGGGTCCTATTTTTATATAAGGGCTTGTCCGATATAGGTCCCTACAATTTCTATTTCCTAGACATATACCCATCATTCTATAAATCGATGTGTAAAACCCAATTTCAAACATAAATGACCAGTATGATATAATAGGTCATAGTATTCCTATGTTTTTACATCCTTGCCATCAGACTTCATATTTTATTTGTAATTTATTCCAAGCATTTCATTAATTGCCATAATTGTAATTAAAACTCCCTATTAATAGCATAGCAATCACCCATTTCTTTTGGTTGCCATTCCCTCTAACATATCGCCCCCTAAAATTGCAAACCAAAAAAAATATATGTAAATTAAAATATCCAATAATGTATATATGAAAAATATATATATAAATATATATGTATAAAATTATAGGTATATTATTTACCAAAAAAATTAACAAAAATAGGTCAATTACTTTGTAATTGAAATTTTCATACATTTTTCATAAATTAAAAATAAGTACACAATATAGGTTCTTTATACTAGGTAAATTGTTTTACTAGGTACATTATTAGAGAAAAAAAAAAAAAAGGTACATTATTTGGAGAGAAAAAATAGGTTTGTTTATAAAAAATTGTTTTCATAAACCAAACAATAAAAAGATGATCAAATTATTTTTCATAAAACAAGTAATAGGTACTTTATCTAGAGAAAAAAAAAATAGGTACATTATTTAGAGAAAAAATAGGTTCATTAAAAAAAATGTTTTCCAAACAACAAACAATAAATAGATTATCAAATTATTTTTCAACATAATTAGAATGTACACTATTATTCATAAAACTATAATAAAATAGAATACTAGTCGTATAATTCATAAAAGGAAAACAACATTAATTCATAAATTTAATATTGAATTTAAATTACAAATAAGTTAAATAGATTGCTAGTCGTAATTCATAAAAGGAAAACAACATTAATTCAAAAATAGATTACTAGTCGTAAAATAGATTACTAATACTTTAATATGGAATTTAATATTTAATTTCAAATAAGTTTCTAAATTAATTCCTACATCCATTACAACTATTTGGATATCTTTCCAAATTCAATGTGTGTCATTAGTTACACCCCCTCATAAAACATTAACTTATAAATAGGGGTAGTTTTGGAATCCAAAAAATAAAATAAATCAGAATTTAAGTTATATTAGGTAACTTGCTTAGTTGGATCCTAGTCATCGGGTATTATTTGAAAAAATTGGGTATTTTAAATAAAAAACTAAAGAAAATGGTTGTAGGTGATTTAAAATGAATTTTATGGGTTTAAACTCAATTTACTATTTATATAATAAGTCTTATTTTGACACCGCTAGCGGGTCCTCTTATTTTTTTTTTTTCCAAAAATAGTATAGCCGCCCGGCTAAACTAGTTTTTCCTAATTTTTGTTAAAAATAGTATACCCGCTTGGCCATACTTGTTTGAGACGTAGCGCTTAGGCGCTGGGAGGGTTTTTAAAAAATATATATATAAATGGTATAGCCGTGCGGCCATACCCGGTTTTTAAAAAATAGTATAGCCGCATGGCGTTCCTTGTTTGACACGTGGCGCATAGCCCCCACTTGGCCATGTGTAAAAATACGATAGCCGTGCAGTTGTACTATTTTTTTAATAATAAAAAACCTTCTAAAGTACACCTGTTCTGACGGCTAAACAAAGGAACAATAACAGCAAACAACTTTTCCCGGTTTTCTCGACAACCAAACACAACTCAAAAGTCCGAAATCTTTGGTAACTTGGACGAAGGAATCGGCCTCTCTGTATAAAGAAATGAGGAAGACAAAGAAAAATTCTCTCCTTCAATAATGAGGAATATACAAAGATCTATATCACTAGGAAACAAATCCATAGTTACAATAGGACTAACAAAAAAAAAAAGGAAAGTAAAATTACAACCGAGAAATTTATCAATTTCCTAAAGGAAATAGAAACAAAAAACACCTTGCACAATTACGAACATCTTGGAAAAACCTATAAATATGAGGCCTATTTTAGAGAGACTTCACCATCACAAGGTGCAATGGCAAACAACCTCACTTCGGCTTTCACTTTTGCTCTCATCCTTTGTGTTTCAGCTCTTTCACTAATTCCACAGACCACCTCACTACCGACCTCATTCCAATTCCCTCCAACCCAATCCACAATCCTCCCTGACCCTTCAAGCTTCTTCTCTGCAAACCTCCTCTCCACCCCTCTTCCCACCAATTCTTTTTTTCAGAACTTTGCTCTCAACAATGGTGACAAACCCGAGTACTTCCACCCCTACAGCATCAACTCATCCTCCTCCTCTCTATCTATCTCCTACCCATCTCTCTCCTCCACCTCTGCTTTCATCTCCCAAACCTTTGTCCCTGACCTCACCATCTTCGCCTCCCAAACCAGCGCCAACTTGGCTACAGCAAATAACAGCGGCCGTGTAATCTCTGCCTTCACTGATCTCAGTGTCACCTTGGACTTTCCCTCCTCCAACCTTCGTTTCTTCCTCGCTCGAGGAAGCCCCTATGTCACCTGCAATGTGTCTAGCCCCACTGCGGTTTCTATCTCAACCATTCACGCAATCCTCGAATCCTATTCAAGCAACTCAAAGACCAAGTTCACCGTCCATCTTGACAACAATCAAACATGGGTTATGTACACCTCCTCCCCAGCTAATTTGACTAGAAGCAGCCCATCAACATTAACTTTTTACGGCTATTCTGGGAATATTCGGATTGCATTGGTGCCGGGTTCTGATCCAAAATACGTGGCAATCCTTGACCGGTTTAGTTCTGCTTACCCCGTTTCTGGTGAAGCTGTGTTCACAAAGCCATTCACTCTGGAATATAAATGGGAAAAGTATGGACGGGGAGATTTGCTTATGCTAGCTCATCCTCTCCATCTTCAGCTTCTGTCTAATGCTACTGTTTTGGAGGATTTCAAGTACACGAGCATTGATGGCGATCTGGTTGGCATCGTTGGCGATTTGTGGGAGTTGAAATCTCATAATATATCAGTCACTTGGCATTCAATCGGAGGTGTCAAACAAGCCTCATACCCTGAAATTGTTTCTGCGCTTCGTCGTGATGTTAAGGCTCTTAGTTCGACACCAATATCAACTGAATCGTCATACTTTTATGGGAAATTGATTGCCAGAGCAGCAAGGTTGGCTTTGATTGCTGAGGAGGTGGATTGTCTTGACGTGGTTCCAGCAATTAGGAAATACTTAGCGGACGCCATTGAGCCATGGTTGGATGGTACTTTAAGTGGGAATGGTTTCTTGTATGATCCTAAATGGGGTGGACTTGTCACCCAACAAGGATCAACCGATAGTGGTGCAGATTTTGGATTTGGAGTTTATAATGATCACCATTATCATCTTGGATATTTTGTTTATGGTATTTCAGTGCTTGCAAAGATTGATCATGCATGGGGGAGAAAGTACAAGCCTCAAGCTTACTCTCTTGCAGCAGATTTCATCAACATGGGCAACCAATCGAATTCAAACTATCCGCGGTTGAGATGCTTTGATCTGTACAAACTACACTCATGGGCTGGAGGACTAGCTGAATTTGGAGATGGAAGGGATCAAGAGAGCACAAGTGAGGCAGTGAATGCATACTACTCAGCTGCATTGATGGGCTTAGCTTATGGAGACACCAATCTTTTCGACAGTGGATCAATGCTTACAGCTCTGGAAATTCAAGCAGCTCAAATGTGGTGGCATGTAAGAGAAGGAGATACCCTTTATGAGGAAGAATTCACAAAGGAAAATAGGATTGTGGGAATTTTATGGGCAAACAAGAGAGACAGTGGACTTTGGTTTGCTCCTCCAGAGGCAAAAGAAATGAGGCTTGGAATTCAGTTGCTGCCTATATCCCCAATCACTGAGATGTTGTTCTCTGATGATGGCTTTGCTAAGGAAATTGTGGAATGGGCATTGCCAGCCCTGAGTAGAGAAGGAGTTGAGGAAGGATGGGAGGGCTTTGTCTATGCCTTGCAAGGGATTTATGATAAGGATGGTGCTTTGGAGAAGATTAAGAGCTTGAAGGGTTTTGATGATGGAAACTCTCTCACTAATCTCCTATGGTGGATTCATAGTAGGAACTTAGGTTCACAGTAGGATCTTTGAGTTCATTTTTGTTGATTAGTTTTTAGGTTGTGTTTTTTCATTATTATTATTTTTTTAGGTTCACTGTCATGCATATTTGACAAATTCTTATGTATGTAACTTAAGAAATCAATTAGAAGTTCAATTTATAGCAATGGTCATGAACCATACATCCACCCCTGCCTAATCAAATCCTCCTCCTCCTCTCTGTCTCTCTCTTTCCCTTCTCGCTTTTCCAACTCTGCTTTCATATACCAAATTGTCAAAGCTAACTTCACTATCTATGCAACACGCAAGACCAAGCCAAAACATTAACATCTGTATAGCTTTCCAATTCCTTTTCATGCCAAGAAAGATATGCGTTCCAAATAACAAGCTACAATGTTTTGCTTAATCTGATGTTCACACAGGAGAGACGTGCTCACAAAGGAAGCGTTATCTTTAAGTTAAAAAAAACCCACTAGTGTGTTTTCACAGCATATACAAAGAATTGAACGAAAATGCCTTTGTAGAGAAAAAGGCTCTCTATTTTGATAATCTCATGTCCAAAAAGTTCTTTATTTTTAAGTTCCAGACACGCAGTTTTTTCAAGTCCATGATTTTTATATTAAATACGAATCTCTCCTGTAAACAATATTGTCGAGTGTAATTGATCAATACTCGCTAAGTCTTCTTGAAAAACTCTCACACTTAATTATGGGTGGGCGCAGTCCGACTTTGTTTGAATTAAACTCATGGGAGAAATCAAACTAAACTAAACCAGATCACTATTGAGTGGTTTGGTTCAGGTGGTTTGGCTATTTAGATTTGAGACAAATACTTTTTTTTACTTTTTTGTCTTGGTGATTAAATATAATTTCAATTTCATACAAAAGGGAACCTATCATTTTTATGCAATATGTAATCCATTGATCTCTTACGAAAACTGTAATTGATGATACTTGTAAATACACATCTATTAGGAGAGACTCTAGGCGTTTTAGAAACTTTTTAACCGCGAATGTAGAGATAAGTGTTTTACCATTGAAGTTAGAAAATACAAGCGCCTCCAACTTTCAACTATCTCCACATATGATTGCTGGCGTTTAAACAATCTACATTGTAAATGCTAAACTTTAGAAACCAAAAATAGGATGAACAGCTAACAAAACCGTAGAAAAAAACTGAATGGCAACCAAAACTCATATAAATTGGGTGTCTCTTAAGCCAATATTGAATACAATACAACTATTGGAGCAAAATTAAGTAAGATCATGGTGATTTCAAGCATGAAGACATTCATCCTCTGTTTTCTCATTGTTGGCATGGTGGCGCTGAACGAAGAAGTGGAAGCTGAGATTCCCAGCATTAACCCTGGAGTTCTTGACCCATGCCTAAAACCAGGAGGGCCACATCCTGGTTGTAGCGGTCCTAGGGTCAGCAACGGTGAACATGAAACCGCTAACCCCTACAATCGTGGATGCTTGAAAATTAATCGGTGTCGTGGTTAGAAAGGCTAATTATGTTCTAATTACGGCTAGCTAAGCCAGGAAAGAAAAAATTGATTATGTTAATGTATATGATGTACGTGGTTTATGTTCTAGGGAGAACAAGGGCCTTTCATGGTGAAAGTCTTAAGGGGTTTTATTTGTATTGGATAAGTAACGTTGTTGAAAGAAGTGTTTTGCTTTCCTAATATACTAATGCATATTTGCTTTTTATTCTTGCCCCTTCAAACGGAAATAGAACTTTTCATATGCTTTACCTTTTAATTATTTAAAGGTGAATACTAACTAATATATTAAGAGATGGTGATCATGTGGCAATCATAATGTTATGTCATCACCAATTTGATAAATTCAAAGTCACGTCTAGATAACATAATTAAGTCATCCAAATGTCATTCCTTATTTGGTGACTCAATCTGAATTAGAGGAATTGAGTTCAGGCCAATTTTTATAAATCTCATTTAAAGAATGACGGTGAAGATATTAATTCAATATAATTAGAATAGTGCAATCTGATTTACCAAAACGAGGCCAAAGTAACATTAGATTGAAGAAATGCATAATGAAGTCAGAAAACACTTTTCGTGGGCATTCATGATGTATTTGGGAATGGGAAGAATTATCTGGCGTGTTACACTGTGCAGGTATGGATTGGCTTGGCTAAGATTTTATCCCATGTTTGTTTCACCCGATTCTAATTTTAAATGGGATTAACTAATACGGGCCCCATTAAAAACACCTCATTAGGTGTTTTTCGTGAAACACGTCTAGAGAGGAGGAACTAATAGTCCCGACCCAATCGATGAGCAACCAACCCCACCCAAGCTCCCCACAACCACCGACCCCCAAGCGACAGATGTTTGTGCAAATTTCTCACAGGAGAATATTTGCGGGTTGATTCATCGACTTTTGATCTTTCTTCTATCTCTTCTTCGATTCATGTGAAATAAATGTGAGTAAATAAACCACACTTGGGGAATGTTGGCCAAAGGCCCTACGATGCCTAAATTAGTTCAATTTATAGCAATGATCATGAGCTATACATCCACCCCTACCTAATTCCTCCACCTCTTCTCTTTCTCTCTCTTACCCTTCTCGCTTTTCCAACTATGCTTTCATATACCAAATTTTCAAAGCAAACTTCACTATCTATATAGCTTTTCAATTCCTTTTCATGCCAAGAAAGATAAGCGTTCCAAATAACAAGCTACAATGTTTTGCTTAATCTTCTATTCACACAAGGAAGCATTATCTTTAAGTAAAAACAACCACTAGTGTGTTTTCACAGCATGAAAAAATAACTGAACGAAAATGCCATTGTAAAGAAAAAAGCTCTCTACTTTTATAATCTCATTTGCAAAAAGTTCTTTATCTTTAAGTTCCAGACATCTTCATAAGCAGTTTTTTCAACTCCATGATTTTATTAAATAAGAATCTCTCCTATAAACAGTATTATCGAGTGTAATTGATCAATACCCGTTCAGTCTTCTTGAAAGTCTCTCACACTTAATTATGGGTGGGTGCAGTCCGAATTTGTTTGAACTAAAATCACAAGAGAAATCAAACTAAACTTAACTAGACCACTATTGAGTGGTTTGGTTTAGGCGGTTTGACTATTTAGATTTGAGACAAATACTTTTTTAGTTTTGTTCTCTTAGTGATTTAGCCTAACAATCATACAAAATGAGAAAATTTGAACTAAACAAAATTAATATTACACTTTTTAGTGTAAAAATCAAACTCATTAATTATTAATAAGTTCTAGCGAAAATAATCCTTTTAACTTATGAGTTCTTTGCGTTCTCCTTTATCTACTTATCGGCCCAGCAAGAAGAACAAAATATGTGGCCCATATGAGGTATCCTATTTTGTCTTGGTTATTAAATATAATTTCAATTTCATACAGAAGGGAAGCCTATCATTTTAATGCAATATGTAATCCATCGATCTCTTAAGAAAACTGTAAGTGGTGATACTTGTAATTACACATCTAGATTCTAGGCATTTTAGAAACTTTTTAACTGCGAATATAGAGATAACTATTGTACCATTGGAGTTAGAAAATACAAACGCCTCCTACTTTCAACTATCTCCACTTGTTAGCGTTTAAAAAGTCCCCGTTGTAAATGCTAAATACCCCTCAAACTTTAGAAAGAAAAAATAGGATGAACAGCGAACAAAACAGCAGAAAAAAACTGAACGGCAACCAAAACTCATATAAATTGAGTGCCTCTTAAGCCAATATTGAATACAATACAACAATTGGAGCCAAATTAAATAAGATCATGGGGATTTCAAGCATGAAGACATTCATCCTCTGTTTGCTCATTGTTGGCATGGTGGCTGAACGAAGGAGTAGAAGCTGGGAGGACCAGCATTAACCCTGGAGTTCTTGACCCATGCCTAAAACCAGGAGGGCCACATCCTGGTTGTAGTGGTCCTAGGGGCAGCAACGGTGAACGTAAAACCGCTAACCCCTACGATCGTGGTTGCTGGAAAATTAATCAGTGCCGTAGTTAGAAAGGTTAATTATGTTCTGATTACGGCTAGCTAAGCCAGTAGAGAAAAAATTGATTATGTTAATACATATGATGTACGTCGTTTATGTTCAAGGAAGAACAAGGGCCTTTCATGGTGAAAAGTCTTAAGGGGTTTTATTTGTGTTGAATAAGTAAGGTTATAGAAAGGAGTGTTTTGCTTTTCTAATACAGTAATGCATGTGTGTTCTTTACTCTTGCCCCCTTCAAAAAGAAACAGAACTTTTCATATGCTTTACCTTTTAATTATTTAAAGGTGAATGCTAACCAATATATTAAGACATGATGATCATGTAGCAATCATAATGTTATGTCATCTCCAATTTGATAACATTGAGAGTCACATCTAGATAACATAAAGAAGTCATCCAAATGTCATTCCTTATTTGAGTTCAAGCTAGTTCTTATGAGTCTCATTTAAAGATATAATTTATAAAATACGCCAAATCACGGTAAAGATGTTAATTCAATTTTATTGGAATAGTGCAATTTGATCTGATCTACCAAGGCCAAAGTAACATTTGATTGAAGAAATGACAAATAGCGTAATGAAGTCAGAAAACACTTTCGGTGGGCATTCATGATGTAATTGGGAATGGGAAGAATTATGAAGTGTTTGCTTTCTCTGCTGAGAAACAGTAAAAAGAAGCTATCTGCATAATTGGTCCTCGAAAACTTGGAAAAAAAATTTAACCCAATTGATCAAATGATCTCCACGAAAGAATCTGGACGCTTACAATGGCGTCTGGTGTCTCCTGTCTCAAGAGTCACTTTCAGAAAGGTAATGGACCAGAAAGAGCTGACTCAAAAGAGCACTACCAAAAAGTGTCAAAATCATAAAGTGGCAAACATCTATGCTTCCTCTTCAAGTTCATGACCACATATAGAGCCGTTGGCACTTGGCATTGCCATAAAAAATTGCAATATATTAGGAACAAGAAAAAGAGGTACAGCGAGCAGGGTAGGAAGAAAGCAAGAAAATAGCCGTTGGAAGAATGCAGAAACTACAAGCAGTTGTGACAAAAACAACTTGACTTCTGGCCCAGAAAAAAAAAAAAAAAAAAAACTTGACTAGCTGAAGCCTAAAAGCCACCACCCTCTATAAATCATCCATAAATCTTAAATAGATTAAATATCATGAATAAATTTTCCAAGAAGAAAATAGCAGCTTATTTCACCCTCTTTCTTACATGCGCTCATAGTTTTGCACCTGGGAACTTGCAGGATCCATAACCTGAAACACAGACAGAAAACCCATAATAAGGACAAGCAGACTGTAATTGTACCTCAAAAGAAATTATAATCTGAATACTTTTCATTCTCAAGCTAATTATTTTTTCTTTAGGTGAACATTACTTACTTGGGTCCTTGATGGTTTGAGTGGCAAGCCCTCCAAAGTAACAGCTGCCACCAACCTTCCTAAACTGAGCCCAATAAGCGCTAAACGCATAGCTAGCGTGCCAAACCAATGAGTCGGGTTTAAAACACTTCCCTCTGGGTTGAATCGGGTCGCAAGTTTTATTCCCCTGCGAGCAGGCGTACGATAACGCCGACGCAACCGCGCTCCTGTTGGCTCCCTTCGCCACCATGCACCATATAGGCCCTTTGTACGGCGCATTGTTCGTAGCCGCCGGCAACGGCCCGTACTCTGACTCGGGGGTCTTCCCGCTCAAGTCAAACGGGTACACATTCGACCCGTTCGGGTACAATAACCCGAAATTCCGCTCCGTGCTCGGACCCGGTTTCGTGTTCTCGTTGTAGAGAGCGAAAAGGAAACTCGGCAGCACTGAACCGGGTCGGGCCGGCGTCCCGACCGGCGGTTTGGCGTTGAACTTTTTGACGACATTTCTGTTGTAAGTGGCGGCGTTGCGGATGTTAGCGCCAATCTGGTCGTAGTCGCCTCCGCTGGGCCAACCCGTTTCGGCGATCCAAATCCGGATATCCGGGTAGCCGAGTCGCTTCATCGCGAAAATCAAAGCGTCCACCATTTGGTCGAATAGGTTGTGGTAGGTTAGGCCCGAAACCGGGTCTTTGACTGTAATGTTCTTGGATTCGAACAGAGCGTAGTCTAAATTGATGTTGGTGGGATCGGAAGACCAAGGGAAGTACGTGTAGACATCGACGAAGAAGAAAGACTTGGTCTTGTTCACGAACTGCAACAAGGGTTTGATGACGGAAGCCGAAATATCGGACCGAAACGTACCGTTTGATGGTGGGAACGACGATTCGAGGACGTCCATGGCCAATGGGGTCCCGACTTTGACCTTTGTGATGCCATGGGTTTTGAGGGCAGCTTTGATTTTGCGCATTGCCGGGACGAGATTGAACCAGATTGTTTTATCGGGTTGGCTGAGAATTTCGTTTCCGACGAGGAGGTACCGGATCAGAGTCTCGGGGTAAAAGGGCACCACATTGGCATGGACCCATTGGTCTGCGAGTGTTTGATTTGAGGAGATGTTGTTGATGAGCTCGTTGGGCACCATCATTGAGACTTGGAGGTCTGTGTTTCTGAGAGCTTCGAGGATTTTAGGGTTGGCATCATAGATTTTGACTCGTTTGGCTTTGAGGGATTGGATGAGCTTCACCGACTCTGATGGAGATGGTAGGTTGTTGCCCAGCTGGCCATAGTTCACGCCCACCTTGGCTGCGAGCTCTGCACCTACAAAATACAGAAGGGTTTAGAGCAAAACCCAAAACGAACAAAACCCATGTCACGAATTTTGAGAATCGTAGAGGAAACTTACTGGAAATGGAGACTAAGAAGCAGAGGATGAGCAGGGGAACAAAACCCAGCTCCATTTTTATTCTGCTTGAGCTCAGTGTAAATTTCAAGCCTGCCAGAATAAAAAGATGATCTTTTTAATAAAATGTATAAGCTCGAAGCAGAAACAGATGATATGGAGCTCAAAGATTGGATCTTTGGAAGGAGGTGGGTTTAGGTGATACGTTGGAGTTGAGGTGTTTTAAGGACTGAGAGAGAGGATTGGGAATATAACTTTTTTGAAAAGATAAAGAAAAGAAGGAAAGGTAAGAGTGATAGAGTGATGCTAACTGCAAAGAGAGAATAAGATCAGATGGCTGAAGTTACATACTGGGCAAGAAAAGATCAAAGATCAAAGATTTAGAGCAGAGAGAGAGAGAGAGAGGCAGTGGGGCCTGTTTTAGGTGTTTTATTAGTAACTTATTGAACAAATCCCTTTTGCTCGGTTTCCATGAAGGAGAGGAAAGGTGGAAAATGGCGAAAAGTCTATTAGATACCGACGAATGGTACAATTAGCCGTTTGAGTGTTGGTGGCAGCCTAATAAATTTGCAGCTCAGCAAGAGGAAGAGAGGTGGGAGCTTCTCATGTACACTTGTTGTGTAGCAGATACCGATGTAACTTGCGAGACGCAGGGGACACCAAAACCTGTTTTTGAGGGACAAAAATGGCTAAAGCTGGTAAAACCACAGCACCATTTATTCTTGGTGGGTGAGGTTGAAATTGAAATAACTTTCAAAGTGTAAAAGACAACTGCTGCAAAACTTACACTGTCAGCAGCATTATTCAATTTTGCATGGTTCCATTTTAAATACTCTTTCTTCTTGTACCATTTTCTAATCTTTCTATTTGTCCTTTCCCTATTACCCAAAAAAAAAAAAAGGCCACTGGTCCACGTTTAGGCCACCAATGTCCTCTATAGATTAAACTATTGATTTTGAGGGTTCCTCCGGGTCAAGATATCATTAATCAAGGATACTATTTTAGAAGAAACCAAGCAACAAAATAGAGGACTTTTGTGAGGAGGAAAGTGGGAATCAACAATTGTCTGCAAAACATGTTACCCGTACAGTCATGCCAATGTCTTTTAGTATAAGATATATAAAAAATTGTGCATTACAAATGTAGCACTCTAGAAGTCAAGAACTAACTCCTTGTTAGGGGTGACCATTTTAGGGCATAGACCTGATTGTTGTCCGATCCAATCCATCTGGTAGGGATTGACTCGGTTTTTATCTTTTATTGTAAGCATCATGTGGCATTTTGGTAGTGTGTATGTATGAGAAACGTCCTTTCTTGTAATTTAGATTATCGCTTATATTAAAAATAAAATAAAAAAATTTTACCGTAATTTTTTTTATAAAACAATCGATATATTAAATTACTCTAACTTAATCTAATTCACGAGAACATAGACTCGAAATTGGGTGTAAAGGGACCTACTCACTGTCATAGCCAACTGGACTTTGTAAAAGCAAAATACGACTCTATGAAGATATGAGCTAAAACATTTTCCGGGTACAACCGGTAACCCGCTCCAACCTAGAGGGCCAAATCTTCTCGGATCTAGGGTTATAAACCGGCTCGTCCGGTTCTACCCCGCGTGATAATTTGGGCCATATTTTTGTTGGGTTCAAATGCATCTAACCCTCCAATCCAATTTGACTCAACATAGCCCAAATATTATTCCTCCAATGACTTGGGCACAGCCCTACCACATCAAGGCCCAGCCCAATACCATTCTTAAACCCAAACCCAGTAGCTCCTCCCACCTCACCAAACGCATCCCGCCATTAGAAGACACTCTCCCTCGCTCTGCAACAATGCCGGTGACCATACGTCGTCTTCTCACCGCCACTCTCAGAACCCCGAATATTCTCTCTCATCCACGCCCAGCTCTCTCCTCTCGCCACGTAATCCCCCAACCCTCATTTCCGCTCACCCACCCGTCACTCTACCACCGTCTCCTGTCCTCCTCATCCACCGAAAACCCTAACCCTCCAAACCCGCTCAGAACCCGAACCCCACTAGAAAAGCAATTCGAGACATGGGTCCATAAGCTCAAACCCGGGTTCGGGCCACTCGAAGTCAAGGAGGCCCTGCAAGCCCAATCGGACCCGGATCTCGCCCTCGACATTTTCCGGTGGACTGCCCAGCAGCGCAACTACAAGCACAACCAGGCCACCTACCTCACCATGGTCAAAATCCTAATCAACGGCAAGAGGTTCCGGCAGGCCGAAACCCTAGTGGAAGAGGTAATCGCCGGAGCTTGTGAAATTAGCGTGCCTCTTTATAATTCCATGATTCGATTTTGCTGCGGAAGAAAGATGCTTTTCAATCGTGCGTTTGATATTTATAAGAAAATGTTGAACTCTGAGGATTGTAAACCCAATCTTGAAACTTATGCTCTGCTATTGAACTCATTGCTTAGGAGGTTTAATAATATGCATGTGTGCTTTGTGTACCTGCGTGCCGTGCGGTCTTTATCGAAGCAAATGAAGGCATGTGGAGTGATTCCTGATACTTTTGTGTTGAATATGATCATAAAGGCTTATTCAAAGTGTTTGGAAGTTGAAGATGCAATGCAGGTTTTTCGTGAAATGGGATTGTATGGATGTGAGCCGAATGCGTATACTTATGGTTACATTGCTAAAGGGTTGTGTGAGAAGGGGAGGGTAGGTCAGGGTTTAGGGTTTTATAAGGAGATGAGAGGAAAAGGGTTGGTGCCTACCAGTAGTACATATATGATTGTGATTTGCAGTCTCGCTATGGAACGGAGATATGATGATGCGAGTGAGGTTGTGCTTGATATGTTGAGTAATTCCATGTCTCCTGATTTGTTAACTTATAAAACGTTATTGGAAGGATTGTGCCGGGATGGGAAGGGTTCCGAGGCGTTTGATCTACTAGAGGATTTCAGGAAAGGGGATAGTAAGATGGGTGAAAAAACTTACAAGACTTTGTTAAATACATTGCATTTTGTAAATGGGGAGTAATTCAATACTGGTCCTCTGAGTTCAGTTCAAATCGTATATACCCTATCCTTGGTTGGATTCATATATGAGATTTGAGATCTTCAAATATCATATGAGATGCCCAGTTTTGACGATATGGGCTATGCACGTTGGATGTAATAATGTGACTTTGGCTGAAGATGTATTAGCATTTATGTTCTGCTATGCGTTTTGGCGGCTCTCTTGAATCAATATTCAAGGATGAGCTGGGATTGCTCAGAATGTTATGGAGGTTAGTTTCTGCATTTCCAGGATACATTAGAATCGAGGAGAGTAGAGTTTCCTTCTTTTGAATGCGGTGTAAGGTAAACAATTCAAAATTTCAAGGAGACTTGCTTTGTTTATAATGTTGTTGGATGGAGTTGGAACTAAAGTGAAAATCTTTTTGAGATGAAGTGATCTTACAGTCATCCATTGTTTTGCCTATCTTGCCTCTTCAGATTGATACTTGGAAATCAAACCTAGAGGATGGCATTTATTCAGGTAGACGCTATACTTGTCAATCTAATATGGTCATGCTACTGAGATTTGGGATGTTATAAGAAGTTGGTTGTAGAACCTTGCATGGCTTGAAGTTTTGTTGATCAGTTTTTTATTCCCTGAAGAGGATGTTTGTAAGTTTTTTATTTTGGTTGACTGAGTTAACAAAAGAGTGTGTAATCAGCCACAGATCTTGCCCTTTTATGAAAGTTCTCATTTTTAGGTTCTTAGGTGACCGGGATTGTATATTTCTAACTGAAGTTTACACCTTTGTTAAGACTTGGCTAAGAGATGCCCTTACTTCCGAATATTCAAGAGCACGAGTTTAATTGAAATGAAAACACATGATTGATTTAAAGACAAATGCAAAATATAGGCGAGGAGAAGAAATGGTTGGTGGTTGTGCTAAATATCAAGGAAAATGAAGCATCATTGGCTTTATAGACTACGCCGATCTCCTATTAAAATTGGACATTCCAAAGAGTTTTTGTTCCTTCGTTATAACTAAACGGCATTTCAAAGACACAGGAGGGGGGTTAAAATCTACCTAAAAGGAGAGGATTTGTTCAACTATCTAACTTTAATTGGCTTAATAATCTCGAAGAAGGATGGGAGGCAACTGAAATATTCATATAGTATCTTGGAGAGAGATAGCATTTGTTATATCAAACATCAACAAATAATGAAATGAGACGCATACATGACTTTTAGGAAATCCAAATATGTGAAGTCCCCAATGATAAATGGATGTGTCTATTCATTTAATTTTTTTAACATAGTCACGACTCACGCTTGATAGTTCGAAGTGATATGAACTATTGTAATTAAATTGAACAAATGTTACGACCGCTCTATAAATAACACTGTCGGAATACAATTCAACATAAAAATTGGATTATTATGTCTTTTTAAAATTTTGCCATAAAAATTTTCGGACAAAATTTATTAAATTATACAAAGAGGTTCTATATGTAATTGGAGAAGGAAAAAAAATGAGTGGTGATTTCGACCCAATTTTATTAAACTTACACTCTATTTTATAATTAAAAAAAGAGTGTAAATAGATAAAAAGGGAGTAAGGAAATCATTACCCAAAAAAATTACAACATTTGCTCAATGGATTCAAAGGTGCAATGTTGTAGACCAAAAATAGATGTGCATTTCGTTGGCTGCCACGCAAGGCAAGAGAATTACATCGACGTGTTCATGACCAATAGGAGGAGGATTTGAGAGCCCATAAAAGCGACACCCACCAAAAACACTCGAGACACTGAGACTGAGAGATCGCAAATATGGGTTCCGTTGTTGCAATGAAGGCCGTCGCCGTTCTCTTCTTCTTGTCTCTCTCTGGCTTTGGTAGGTCTCGTCATCATTGATGGAAACATCGTTAATTCCTGATTGTATTCATAATATTTCAATTTCATTGCTGACTTCTTGTTCTTTTTTCTTTTTCAAAATCCAGTTTTGGCCGACAAGGTGAAGGAAGTCAAAGAGTTGCAGATTGGTGTTAAGGTGAATTACGCTTTTCATTTTGTTCATCTATCTCTTTACTAGTCGAAGTTGTGATCCAAAACCCTGTTTTGATTGTGAAATTGTGAACATATTTATAAATATGTTAAAAGGTAGCTGCTGGAGTTGGTTGATTTGTAGTTATATATGTGTGTATATCAGCTGCTTGGTCGAGTTTTAAGTTTCTTACTTATTGGGTCATTGCAAGTTATTATCTTTTTAGATATTATAATTGTTTAGGACTTTTGGGTATTTATCAATTCAGTTATTTTCATTGATTAGCTTAGTTTTGGATAGTTTTAGGAGGCTTGGGGTGTCCTGTGATACTGCTTGAAGTGGTTTTAATTTGGCTGACTCCTTTGCATCTGTTGATATTGTTGTTGTTTCTTGTGTATGGATCGTTTAAACAAAAAGGGGTTTGCTAGAACTTATGTGGAACTATCCTCAATTCCTCTTTATTGATAATTTACCTTTATGTTGCAGTATAAGCCAGAATCTTGTGAACTTCAAGCTCGCAAAGGTGATAAAGTCAGGGTACACTATCGGGTGAGCAGAATTCCTGAAACATATGCTTTTAAATAGTGTATGTTAGTAGATATATGCGTTAAATACTGAAGTTAATTGTACTCGGATTCAGATAAACATGTCATAAATAAAATTTGATTACCAATCATAACATAATTTTTGTTTTTCTTGACAAGTTCAAGCCTTGAGTTCATATGCTTTTAAATCACCACATTGTTACCTGAGCTGAAAATCTAGTAGTATGGTTGACGAACTTTTGAAATGAGAGTGCTTTCCAGTTTCGAAGAAATTTGAAGCATTGATTAAGCATCCTAACAAATCTATTGTTATTTCATCATTCCTTGGGTCTATTTTTATTTAGATTATGCTGCCTAAATATTTGTTACTCTCTGGCTTGTATGTCTTTTTGTATGTTTTGATTACAATGGAGCATACTCAGTGAAACCTAATAGCATCTGGTTACATCCTTGAAGCTCTTATGAGACTGATGTATATGTACATTTTGGCCCTTAATTTGGTATTTTTTCCCCCAATGTTTATTGTCAGTCAAATTTCCATTCCCCGCTGTGGTCAGCTTATTAATCCCAAAGGCTTCTTCAATATGAGCTAGGCATTTGGGAGGAACTAATAACAGTGCTCATCAAGACCTCTTGAAAATGTTCAGCATGTCCTCCCATGTTCTGGCAGATTGGATGTGACATAGTGCACTTTGACATTAAACTTTCCGTTTTCAGTATCTATTTTGGTAGTGGTTTAATGTATTCAATATCTAAATTCTACCCGCATTATTCTCGTTGGCTCACTATACATTAGATGAATGAGCCAATCTCTCATCCTATAGTGAAGATTGATTGACTAGTTTTTCTTCTTTGACCTTTGCAGGGGAAACTCACTGATGGAACTGTATTTGATTCTAGTTTTGAAAGGGGCGATCCAATCCTTTTTGAGCTTGGGACTGGTCAAGTTATTAAAGGTGTGTGGTGTACTATTTAACTCTATTACATATTCTTGCGTAATTTTCTTACTAGAAATACCAAATAGTTGGAATGCAGAGCAGAGGCAAACCCGTACTTTTGACAATGGTTCATATAGGAAGCATTTGATTATGCTTTATTAGTAATCAGTTTCAGATAATCCTGTTTTTTAGTATAAGTATATTGATTCACATTTAATAGCGTTTCTACTGGCCATAAGAGTTTACTGGGTTTTCAGCTTGTCAATACTCTTTAAAGCTGCTTCCCCTAATTTGTAATTAACGATGGGTTTTCTATGACTGTTTTTTAAACTGCACTGATTGTACTTTATGTTCACGTTGTGTAGCTTGTATATTATTCAATTTTTAATTAATGCTGGGAATATGTAAGAATGTTTCTAGATTGTCCTTGATGAGAGAAAGAGAGAGAGAGAGAGTTTCTGCTTTTATCTATTGTGTCAACTTCCATGTGATTATGGCAAACATCAAGCATGATGGGTATGCTGCATCCTGGATGTGATGCCATGGGTAGCAATTTACTTGAATATTACATTTAGCTTACACAGTGCAAGTTCACTGTACTCTACTCTTACTGTTGGTTTACCTGAACAAAAATTTTCTTACAGGATGGGACCAAGGAATTCTGGGAATGTGCGTAGGTGAGAAGAGGAAGTTGAAAATTCCGGCAAAGCTTGGCTATGGAGAGCAGGGTTCTCCACCAACCATCCCAGGTTAGTGTGAACCAATTCTCTTCTGCATCACTGTACTCAATTCTCTACTGCCTGTGCCTCTATTTAGTGTGAACCATATATGTGTAAAAGCAATGAAACGATTAGAATGAATATGCATATGAAAACTCAGCATGGGAAGACCTACATAATTGTCTTTACAGACAATGCTTATGGATAAAATATAGTTCAGAATCTCAAATGATTGTTGCTTGAACGTTACAGGAGGCGCAACACTGATATTTGACACGGAGCTCGTTGAAATTTTGGGAAGAGGATCGAAACCTAAAGATGACGAGCTGTAGTTGGGGAATGATTTCTAACTCGGGCTGCTCCTTCGTTTTTCGTTTCTTAGTTGTGTTCAAGAAATTACTTGTAATCAGTGGCTTGGTGAGCCAAAACTTTATTTTGCTTTACAATCATTAGCAGACTACGCTACGTTTTTTAAAATGTACTTTTGAACTTAAGAGGAAATATGTTTTCTTACCATAATTTGACATGCCGAGGTGAGATGTTTTGAGATTGTTAATCGCAAACTTAATGATCATGGATTTGTCTAATTCCGCCATTAAAATTCGCAGTCAAATATGTTAAATCATTTTAGCAGAAACCAAAAACAAAACAAAAGAAAGATGTGGACTTGGGGGGCATTATCATTTCAAAATTACTTGGAAGTTTGCTCAAAAGAAATATGTAAACTTGGGGGCCTTCATGCCAAAAGCCTTTTGCCCATTTTGGGAGGCTTTCTTCTAAATAAAGCAAACTCACTGCTTTCTGTTGCTTCTATCTTCTGCCTTCTGCTAGAAGAAGGCACAGCAAATTAAAGACATTGAAAAAGTGAACACTAACGTCACAAAAGAAAACGACATGTAGCACTTCGAACTGTGCTGTGGATGCTATAAATGGGAAGCACACGACGTCGTTTCTGTCATCAGTATAATCTGAGCCGTTGGATTATACCCGGAGCACGGTCGAGGAAGTACCGAATCAGATTACGAACCTCTCTGCAACCTAAACCCTCGTAGAAGCCTCTAGAACTCATAATCACACCCATAAAAAAGCCTCGACTTTCACACACCCACAGACTCACACTTCCCTAATTTTCCTGAAGCTCAAAATCTCAGTCTAGAATCTTCGGCTCTGATCTCACGTTCGCAAGAAAATGGATGAGGACTTTGACATGCCAGTGCCGGAGGAGATGAATGGGGACTTTGATCTCCCCGACGAGTGTCCCGTTCTCAAGGTCGGTGAGGAGAAGGAGATCGGCAAGCAGGGCTTGAAGAAGAAGCTCCTCAAGGAAGGTGAAGGTTGGGACACCCCAAAAAATGGCGACGAGGTTGAAGGTGCAAGCTTTTTTGGACTTTTGTTTTCTGCAATTTTTTTTTTTTGGTTATTTCGAAGTGTTTTTGTTGTTTCTGGATTGAGATTGATTGCGATGTTTATGGTTTTAGTTCATTATACTGGGACATTGCTCGACGGGACTCAGTTCGATTCGAGCCGTGACAGGGGGACTCCATTCAAGTTCACTCTTGGACAAGGTGAGAGCTTTTTGGTCATTTTTCAGTTTCAATCTAATGAGATTTAGTAGCTTAATTAAGCTGCTGGATGATTTAGATGGAAATAATGCCTTGTTAAGTTAGTTTTGCACAAATGCGTGCGTGCAATGAAGAAGTTTTCAGAGCACGAGTGTTTTTCATTAGGAAGTGGGTGGGAAGTTTGGGAATGATTGGTTTAAAGACTTTAAGTGATAGTTTGACGACGAAAGAGTGGTATTTTACTTCATTGGGACTACTTGAATGTTATCAAGAAGCAAGCTTGAACTGGCAGTGAAAACATGCATCGTATTTGTACTTTAAAATCTTTTTTACAATGAATTCTTGACCTTTGGAAGAAGAATTGACAAGTAGAGGCATCTTTTTGTTAAGTTAAAGAGATGAAATTGAGTTTTAAATAGCTGTATTGATATGCAATATTATGGTCCCTGTTAAGATTTTGTTGTCGTGGTTCTTATTGTTTTGTAATCTTATGTCATAATCCAAAAGCTCCTGGGAAATGCTTAGGAGTTTGATCTCCTTTCAGGGTGAGCTCTCTCTCATGGAGTGAGTTTTCTTATGTTGTGGTACAGGACAAGTGATTAAGGGATGGGATGAAGGTATTAGAACGATGAAGAAAGGTGAGGATGCCCTTTTCACCATCCCTCCTGAGCTGGCTTATGGAGAGTCTGGATCCCCACCAACTATCCCTCCCAAAGCCACGTTGCAGTTCGATGTTGAATTGCTATCGTGGACCAGTGTCAATGACATATCCAAGGATGGTGGAATAATTAAGAAGATCTTGAAAGAGGGAGAAAAATGGGAGAACCCAAAAGACCTCGATGAAGTTATAGGTAAGTTTCTCTTTAATGCTGTTTCTATTGGCTTGTGTGCTATCTGTGATCGTTGTCTATTAACTGCCTTCCGCTCCTGTTCTTTATGCAGTTAATTTTGAGGCTCGGCTTGACGATGGAAAAGTTGTTGAAAAATCTGACAGAGTGGAATTCACTGTCAAAGATGGTATCATCTTCTTGTCATATATATATGAATTCAGTTCGATTTTTTTTGGTTGAGAATTTGGTTTTTTAATGGACTCATAATCTTGTAAATAGGTTACTTCTGTCCTGCGTTATCAAAGGCTGTTAAAACAATGAAGAAAGGGGAGAAGGTATTATTAACGGTGAAACCACAATGTGAGTTGCCTTGAGCCATCAGCTTGATATTATATGAAATATAAAAATGACCATTATGTTATGATCTAATATTTTACCTGCGTCTTGGTTCCAGATGGATTTGGGGATAAGGGTAAGCCTGCATCTGGTTATGAGGGTGCCGTTCCTCCAAATGCCACTCTTCACATCACTTTAGAGTTGGTATCATGGAAAACTGTCTCAGAAGTGACAGATGACAAGAAGGTTATTAAGAAGATCGTGAAAGAAGGGGAGGGATTTGAACGTCCAAATGAAGGGGGTGTTGTTAAATGTAGGTGTTAGCCCATTGATATCGGATGAGTATTTTACAATCTATACAAGGTTTAAAAGCTTTTAAATGGTTCTATGATTTTGTTGCTGGCAGTGAAATTGATTGGGAAGCTGCAAGATGGTATGGAATTTTTGAAGAAAGGTCATGCTGAAGGAGAAGAGCTGTTCAAGTTTAAGACAGATGAGGGTAATAATAATGCGAAGTGCTTCTTCTTAACCTTTTGTTTTGTTCTTTTTGCCTATAGTGGTACTGAGTCAATGATTGTATTGGACAGAGGAAGTGATTGATGGGCTTGATAGAGCTGTCCTGACAATGAAGAAGGGTGAGGTAGCACTCCTGACAATTGCACCAGAGTATGCATTTGGTTTTTCAGAGTCCCCACAGGAGTTGGCTGTGGTACCTCCTAATTCGACAGTCTACTATGAGGTTGAGCTCGTATCTTTTGAGAAGGTGGGTCAATAATGCTGCTCAGATTATGTTGTGCAACATGTATCCATTGGCATCAAATTACTGAGATTGTGTGTTTTTCTCGAATAATTTTTGTATTATTCTTTTCGCTCCTCAGGATAAGGAATCATGGGACATGAATACCGAAGAAAAGATTGAAGCTGCTGGTAAGAAGAAGGAAGAAGGGAATGCACTGTTTAAGGCGGGTAAATATGCAAGAGCTTCCAAGAGATATGAAAAGGTAGGATGACAAATGTTGACTCATGAACCAGATGATTGTACTTGAGCTGTTATGCTCACTGGAGCTTTTTCCGTGCAGGCTGTCAAGTACATCGATTATGATACTTCCTTTAGTGAAGAGGAGAAAAAACAGTCTAAGGTGTTGAAGGTTGCTTGCAATCTTAACAATGCAGCTTGCAAGCTGAAGCTGAAAGATTATAAACAGGCTGAAAAGTTGTGCTCCAAGGTCCGCAATTTAGAACTTGGAAATGCTTGGAAGTTCCCTTTCTGTGGTTGACTTTTACAGTTACTAACCGACTATTTTGTGCACAGGTGTTGGAAATCGAGGGTAGAAATGTGAAGGCCCTGTACAGAAGAGCTCAGGCATATATTCAGCTGGCAGATTTGGATTTGGCTGAGCTTGACATCAAGAAGGCTCTTGAAATAGACCCCAACAACAGGTTTTGCTCCTTCTCAAGTGTCAATTCTGTCTTACAGTATTTTGTTTGATGGAGAAGTTGAAATGTTCACGCTTCTTTCTACGTTGAAACAGGGATGTGAAGTTGGAGTACAAGACTTTGAAGGAGAAGATGAAAGAATTCAATAAAAAGGAGGCCAAGTTTTACGGCAACATGTTTGCCAAATTGACCAAGTCGGACTCTCCGGATTCCAATGTAAGTAGTATTCTTCTAGTTGGACATTGATTTCAATTTGTGATTCGAACAGTTGTCGTTTGGTTGCAGTTGCTGGTGGTGATTTCATGATTTCTGGGTTTAATTGACTGGTTTGGATTTTGGCTTTACAGAAAACAGCAGCTAAAGATGCTGAACCCGTGAGTGTAGACAGCAAGGCATAAGGGGACTGCATCACATAATCGGCGCCCAGCTTCTAATTGTGTCATTAAGGCGTAAATTCCTAGCTTTTTAAAATTGTGTAGGACTACTTGGTCTTGGCGCAAAGAAGTTGTAATGGATGCTTTACTAAAACTGGATTGTTGACATTGATTTTTGTAAGTTAAAATATTTTTCAATACACCTTAGTTATGTTGCCCTTAACCATCAAAGCTTTTGATTTCTGTATTGAGTTTATCAAAGTTTGAAACGCTTACAATGCCAAAAACCGTGGAATTCGGAAAATATTTGGCATTGGCAAGCTGTTGGAACAGCTGAGGTTTCGGGTTTGTGTACGTCATGGTCCTGAGGTTTGTCTAAGCTGAAAAGACCAGACGTCAAAGTATATATAAATGAACGATATACGCTTGTTTTTCTTGAAGAAGGAAAAAGTCCTCAATAAAATTTCAAACTGATCAAATCAAATATAATTTCTCATACACAATTTGTTAGTAGCAAAAATAAAGAACAACAAATGTGATGATCCAACGACGCCAGCCTTTGGCACGGGCAACCAATTGTACATTGGTATTTTACACCAGACAAGCAGATGGGACTGGAAAATTGGATCCATTCCTACAAACTAATCTTTAGGGCCACTTTCCCATATCTAAATCAATGAGACATACTTCAAGAACTGTGGCTTGGCACCAACAATGATACATACAGTTTTGGATTGAGAGAGTCTAGTTACCGTCTACAGATATGTGCCGAGCACAACGAAATTGCTTCTATCAGGGGAGTCGACTATCAGAAATAGCAGGGAACTGACGGTTACAGCTGTGTCATCAGTGCGCCGATATAGATTTCAAAGCTCTGATCAAAGTACCCGCCCCATGGTACATTCCAGGAAAGCACTCAACACTACTTGACAGCATTACTCGGAGGAGGTCAGCTCACCTGCTCTCCTATCAAATCAAGGCCAACAACTAGAAAGGTGATCCCTTGAAATAGTAGGAAGTAGAAGTGAATTCCTTGGGCAGACAGCAAGCTTCTTGCTGAAGCAATCAACAATACAAAGGCAATTACAAGTTCCTTCCTATATAATCGATTTCTTCTCCTCTTCCCAGTTTTCTTAGATGTCTCTAGTTTGGTCAGCTCATCAAGGCCTGATTCTGAGGCTGACCTTTGAAGACCAGTAGTTTGCACTAGCGGCTCAGACTCCCTTTCGAAAGCAACTAAATCTGTCTCTGATGACCTTCCCAGTTTCTTTGTAACTATCCACTCATAAGAACTTCCAAACTGAAACAATCCTGATATCATGGCATTAAATTTGGTCACTGACATGGTATTCTCGAAAAGAAGGTAGGGTACAATAAATGGGAATGAGCGTGGTGCAGGAAGAATATTCAAGACAGACATAATTCCAGGGACATAACAAACAACCCATGCTGGTAGCTGAGCTTCTGGTAGGAACATGGTCAAGGGAAGAATGATGCAAAAGAGAGTGAACGAATAAAACGGCAGTATAAGCTTCCGCAGGAGGAAGAAGAGAAATATCAAATTTGCTTTCTTGGTCAAACTCACCTGGAATGAGAAAACAATAAAGTTTATGTTCATGTGTACTTATATTGGTAAAAGAATTTGTACCAAAGTCAAAAAATTTCTGACTTGAGATTTAGATGACCACAAGAGCCTATCTTCCTCATAACAAAAGGCAATGCACCTCAATCACTTTCTTAATTTTACAGATAATCAAGTCTTTTCACACTATTTGTGACTTAGATATCCTACTATTAAAATAATGAATAATATTCTTCTAAAAATTAATGAATATAAAGGAACTTCTATACCTTTGAACGGAGTATGTCAAAGAAGCACACACGGAATAACTGCATTGGACCAGAATGCCAGCGATGTTGCTGTTTCTTGTATGCCCCATAGGACTCTGGAAGTTCACAAAGGCACTGCAAAAGCAGCAAGTTCAGCAAACCATACAAGGAAGCTTTAAACTATGTAAAGTCGAAACTTTGACAATGGAAAATATGCACACCTTGACATCATTCAGATATATGAACTTCCATCCGCAAAGATGAGCACGAACAGCAACATCCATGTCTTCGACGGTTGTTCGTTCCAACCAACCACCGCATTCCTCAAGGGCCTTAATCCTCCACACACCAGCCGTACCATTAAACCCAAAGAAGTTGATAAACACCCCATTGACTTGTTGTTCAACTTCAAAGTGGAAGGACAAGTTTATATTCTGCAGTCTGGTAAGCAGGTTCTCGTCCTTGTTTACAAAAGACCACCTTGTCTGGACCAATCCTAGATCATCATTCCCCTTCAAGAAAACAATACAAAACCCACTTTCAATCCAGCAAACAAGGACTTTGAATTAAGAAGTGAAGTTGCCAGCAGCCTAGATGATTTAAGTATTGTGAACTTAATCATGCACATAAGCTGAGAGTGTAAATGAATGGTCCCATTCTCTATAGTGTATACTTAAACAAAACACCGAAAACACCAACGGATTAATCAGAATAGTGTGTTCTAATACAGATTAAAAAATTACCTTGAAATAAGGAACGGTTTTCTTCAAGAACTCGGGTCCCGGCTGAAAATCTGCATCAAAGATGGCCACAAACTCATAATTCTTAACATAATCGCAGCTCATAGCAGATTTCAGATTCCCTGCCTTATACCCTGTGCGTATAAGCCGATGTCTGTACAATATAGGGACACCCTGTTGTTGCCACTTGCTTACTTCCGCTTTGATAAGCTGTTGAACCTCTATATCATCAGAATCATCCAAAACCTGCACAAGCATTCTCTCCTTTGGCCAGTCCTGAATACAAACCGCAGCAATCGACTGATGGTACACCTGTTCATCACCCAACAGAAGCACATTTCAATACTAAATGAGAGGAAAAGGGTAGCTAGAAGGCATAACAGAAACACTAGTAATCTATCAAGACCAACATTGTAGCATTGTAGCATTATATCATAAGCAATCAAATTTAACAATGCCCAGTTCTAACTTCCAACTTATGTTCGTAACTAAACATACAAAATGCCATACAAGGCTCATGCTCATGTATCACTCTATCATTTTATGGAAAACAATAAAAATTGAAGCTTGATATTAACTTGTAACTAAAACATAAATAAAAAAACACACTAAAGGAAATCTAAACGGTGTCATTAGGGATTAGAAACCTACATCATCTTACCTCCCTCTCATTGCACATTGGGATCTGCAACAACACCATGGGATAATCCTCCACATTCACATCCTCAGTACTGTTCCCTTCCTCGTCCTGATTCGACGACGACGTCGTTGGGTACTCCATGACCGCCTTGGGCTTGACTCTCCGAAACTTGATCCAGAAGCATCCGAGCAACAAAGCAATGCGATCAACAGACTGAATCAGAAAGAGCACGATGCAGAGATTGGCGAAGCTCTGCAATGGCGGCGCCAAGTAATTGACCCGAACGTGGAGCCAATTGGCGTAGAGAAGCTCCGCGAGCTCGGCTGATCTCACCGATGGCGGACTGAAATGCCACCCCTTGAAGTAGGCCACGAGCTCGAAGCAGAGCAGCAGAAGCACGACGATCAGAAAAGCCTTGATGACGCGGTAGAGGCGCGACGAGGACGAATCGGCGGGGGAATCCGGCGAGGTGACTCGGCGATTCGCGGTGCGGAGGAGGACGAGGAAGGAGTTGGTCACGGAGGAGAGGGAGGCGGCGATTTGCTGAAACTTGAGGAGGTAGACCCAGGACAGCTGGCGGGCGCTTCGTGAGCGGTCTTTTCCGACCGTCAGATCGGGCCCGGGGCTGTGGATATCGACGGCGAGCAAGTGGCTTGATTCGTCGGAGAGGAGGAGGTCGTGGTTGCTCTGTCTCTGCTTGTTCCACCATTCTTGAAACTCATGGTTTTGAGCTCGAGACATTAATAAATTGATTATATATATGTGTGTGTTTCTTGCCTCGTCTTCTTCTTCTTCGTCTTCTCAGATCTCTGTTCTGTGTGTAACAACTAAATGACTCTGTTTATGTGTGGCGCTGAAAGAGGGGGCCCTTTTTTGCTCTAAATTTAGTAAGAGACTTGCCTAAAGGAGCCTCTTAGCATTTTTGGTTGATTTTCTTACTTCGATTGTTTGTTGCGAGAGTGGGCAGGACATGTGACTTTTCGCACTTTCGTTTTCATATCTGCATTTTGCTCTACCTACGCGCTAATTACGGTACTATTTTAGGCAATGCTTATTGTGATAGCAGGTATGCTTATAAGCGCTTCTAATAAAAATAATACATAAATATCAAAGTGATTTTTTTCAAAGTAATTTATAACTTTTTTACTAAATGTTGTCATAAATAGTTTTAGTTATCTTAAATATTTTTAACTATTTTAAAAACACTTCCGGTACTTAGTAATCGTCGTCTAATAAAGATATTCGCATGTATAGTAATTTATGATTGAGAATGTTAGTTACATTTCCTTTTCCATATTCTCTTCCACCTTCTCATGTTACTATTTCATCTCGCATAAATTTAATAAATCGTCTCACTTTTAGACAAATCGTGTATAGAGAAGGAATTGAATTTTAAATGTATATATGGAAACCCGTGTGCAATGGAAAATCCAATCACGATCTTTGCCAAAAACATAAACAAATGATAAATTGTTAATCAAATGATTCAATTAGCTTGAATTGTGCAAATTATCACATATTATTTGGTCAAACAAGCAACCCATCTAGTTCATAAACCAGGCGGTGATTGGTCAAATAAGTGAATACAACCAAAGGACAAACGACAAAAGACTGATTTTCATATTCCAATTCCATTGAGTAAAGGCAGAAATCAAATGATCCCATGACACGACGTTTGACACCTTTCACCCAACAAACGACAACCTATGGAAGCAAAGAAACACACACAACTAAACTAACCCACAATGCCAATTTGTTTGGTTTGTCAATTTTGGGTCACTTGTACAAATGGGCCACCCTAAGCACCCATAACAATGAACCCAGATCTCAACTTTTCCAATCCAAACGGTTTGGGTTTGTTGGGGCCTAACTAGGAACAAGATGCAAGCTTGCAGGCCCAAAGTTCTGCTTGGGTTTTGGAGAATTTAATTGGATATGGATAATGAATGATGATCAATATATCAACTCCAAGCAGGTGGTGGGCACCACAGTGGAGTGGTTGGGGCTTTGCTCCTCCCCAGGAATGGTGTTGGGATCGACTCCCCAAATCGGCGTGGATGTGAGTTTAAGGATTTATTGACCTTTTTAATAGGAGAAGACTTCAAAATATATATAATGAGTCCCATCGTTTTATGAATTCTACAGTTTAAAACCTTTATTTCATACTAGGGAATTCTCTTCTATTGAATTCTTGTCTACTTGCTTGATTTCAAATATCATCTTGTTTTATGAATTCTACAGTTTAAAATCTTTATCTTAGACTAGGGAGTTCTCTTCTTCCATTGAATTCTTGTCTGCTTGATTTCGAATATGAGTTTGTTTTATGAATTCTACAGTTTAAACTCTTTATTCCAAACTAGGGAGTTCTCTTCCATTGAATTCTTGTCTACTTGCTTAATTTCAAATACAAGTTTGTTTTATGAATTCTACAGTTTAAAATCTTTATCTTAGACTAGGGAGTTCTCTTCCATTGAATTCTTGTCTACTTGCTTGATTTCAAGTACGAGTTTGTTTTCGGATTTCTAAATGTCATTATAGATGTCTACAACAAGCGTTCGACTCTTACTCTATTATTCTTCAAACTTCTTTAATGCAAATTAAGCAATTGTCACAAACTTACAAATACTCTCTCACCAATGAAAAATGTGATAAGCAAGTAAAAGAAATTAAGTAGGGCAAGAAAATAGGTGAAGCAAAGTTATGTTTATTTTAAGTTTCCCTCATTAAAAAAAAACTTTATTGTTTGTATTTTACTTGTTTGACATTTGAGGTTTACTTCGCCACCACAAAACTTGTGCACCGTTCTAACTGAAGGAAAACCGGGTGCGATTGTGACACTTCAAATCTAACCAGATTTTATGAAAAGGAGATGGCATTAGATTCATTCATTCATTCATTTCTTTCTTTCTTGATTAAAGTGTAATTTGTGTAATAAGAAAGAAGTAAGAAGCTCTAGAAGAATGCAAGGGAAAAGAAAGAAAGAGAGACAAAACACGTTTACAGTTGGAGAGCATGAAATAATGCAATGGTTGGTGAAGCAAATGATGCTTGTCTTTCTCCCCAACAAAAGCAAAGCGAAAAACACCAAATGGCCAATCAAAGTTTCAAAAGGCAGGCCCTCTCTCTCTCTCTCCCTCTCCCTCCCTTAGGTGAAAGGTAAAGAACGCAAATGAGAACATTGGGAAAAATGGGGTGATAGAATAGTGACAACTTGGTTAATTCATAGGACACCTACCCTATAATAATGGGTCACTATAATTGCCCTTAAACCAACAAACCCACTTGTTGTCTTCGAGGTTTTGAAATCTCTCCAAACATTCTTTCTAGCAGGAGGGCTATAGGTAAAGGGTAGGGTCCCCTCATTTCTCTTGGGGTTTTTGGTTGCAAAAGCCAAAGCCATCTCGCGGAGACCCGAAGCTTTTTCCCTTCCATTAAGGTCATAGATTTCAGGATTTGATTAGGACATTTCACCCACAGATTAGTTTCCAACAGCTAGCTTAGTAGAACCATCATGCCAGACACATATAACAAATTGCTCTAATATCAGTGGTTGGTATTCAAGAAAAACAAAGAACAATCCAGACCCTCTCTTTTGATAACCGAGGGAAGAGGAAATCGAACGTGTGTCATAGTTTGACATTGAGAAGAAAAGTACTATTAAACTTATAAGCTGGTAAGTTATCATGAAAATAAAATCTATAAGATTATTAAAGCTTGAACTTCGATCATTTTTCTAGGGTAATTTAGATATTAAATACGTAACATCTAGAATAATATAGAACTATCTTATTAATTCAATTGTTTTGTTGATGCTAGCTTAATTCAGTTAAGAATATTGAAATTGGGTGCCAGTGAAGCCTGAAGTGACTAGTCCATGTCAAGGTAAGTCACTTCCCTTTTCATTTTCCGAATTCTCAATCAAATTAGTAAATAGGAGGAACTTTAATCATGAGACAAACTCTTATATATCGGAGATCACTTTTTATTATCCTCAATCAGTAACATAATAGCTCATGTTTCATGTATCATTATATTATTAATTGGGATAATATAACAATGTTAAGAGTAAGTTTTTTTCCTTAATCGGAAAAGACCCACCCACCCAAGCATTCGAAGAAACAACTGCATAAACAATCAAGAAGAGGACAAAGGATAAAAAAAAAGGCAAAAGATAAGAAAAATATCAATCATGTACACGTCTCCATGTAATTGGCTTTAAATTTCATGGAGACAAGATTGTCAGACTACAATTTTCTAATTGTAATTATTAATTTGCCTATCATTACAACAATTATATAATAAGATATGTAACTGTTCAAGTATGCTGTGCACCACATCCAAAGCATCTTTCTAGTAATTAAATTACACTAATCTGCAGACCAATAATAGACCCTTGAATTAAAAATAATGATTAAGGCTGCAATGCACAAATCTTTTGCTGAACCCAAAACTTGGATTTTTACTAACCACCTCTCAGAAAAAGATTAGTCTAAATTTTAAAGGGTATCTTTCCAAACCTGAACTCCACTACAAAACCCTTTTCTCTTGTTTTTCTATTGCCATACAATTTTAAAGTGGGTGAGATAATAAAGCTCTTTGATACATTGGGCCTAGTCAGAATCTCACCATTGCCAACCTGGGATTCTTTTGATGTTCTTTGTATAGTTGTATATCATAAAAAATTTATAATAAAAAAACCTAAAGATTTTTAATGGAGTGGTTCTATGTTCTAACTTCTAACACCTCTGCTGCTGCTGATACTCATTTTTCTATTCAGAACAGTAAAAAGGGCACAGAAGCTTCTGTTTTTGGATAACCTGTGAAAATTACAGATGCCCAAAATATGGCAGAAATCATGGTTGACCCCAGCTCAAGATTTATAACCAAATGTCTTAATCATTCAAATTAAGACTTTTTAGAGAGCAAGAGACCCCACTCATACAGCTGGTTGCAACACAAGTTAGAATCAAATCCAAAAGATTTAGATGCAAACTTTTTAACAGTGTTCTATTGACGTGACCTTTGTGGAAAATTACAAATGACAATAGACAAAATTTCTCATTGAAATGAAATGACAAAGCTCTTCCTCTAATTAATTAGCATTTGTTATTTTACATGGTGCTGTAAGCAAAAGACTTAATTTGCACCAGAATACAGAAATTTGCTTCTGGGATTTTACAGTGGATGAAAATTAGACAACAAAATTACATTGAAAAAAAAGAGAAAGAAAAAGATGATGAAATTGAAGGGCAGAAAAAAATAATGGCTCTCTTTGGTCAATAGACCTAAAGATGATAAAGGGCTTCTTGGTACCAAGCAAATGATAAAAGGCTCAGTAGCAGTCCATGCAATCTTCAAATTTTTATATCTTGTATATACAACAGCATCCCCTCTGTTCATTATGGAAAAGACTGACAAAATGGTGGTCAGAGCTCAATTTTCATGTGGGATACTTGATTTGAACCTGCAACATAAAAAGGAAGAAAAATAAATTACCATTTATGAATTTATGATTCACAATTTTATTCAGTAGGGAATTGAGACGGTTTTTAACATGATTTTCTTACTCACCATCCAATTCTGTTTCCCTATTTGGATTTTGACCATACCCCATCTGGACAATGGTTTGCAGATCATCTTCACCAAATGCTGGAAACTGGAACAAATTAACCAGAGACAGAGTTAGATAACTTATCAAACTACCAGAAAAAGGTACTTTTGGCTTGGAAAATTGTGTGTAAGTAAAACTGTAAAATAAATTACCTGAGGAATGCCTTCACTGCTAAAACCACTGAGTGGAGGTAACTGCATCCCAAGGCTTTGGCATAGTGAGGTATCTAAGGGGTCCACTGCTCCATTAGAAATGTTGTTCTGTAGTGCTGGATTTTGCTGGCGCTGGTGGCCATAAATGGCTTGTGCCGAGGAATCTAATGGGAATATTGGATGTTGTGGCAAAGAGTTGTTTTGTTGAAATATCTAAAACCAGAAAAACCAGCAAAATCCCATTTCAGAAAAGTTGGAAAAAAACATAGAAAAAAAATTTCTGAAAAAACATATAAAAAAAAAATATATATATATATATATATATATATATATAAGCCATTAACTTTGTTGAGAGAATAAATTATGAACCTACTTCTTTTGACATTAGAGCATCCATGTTGAAATCCAGCCTGGTGTTCACAGAAGCCAACTTCATAGAGAGGAACTGCACAATAAACATGCATATAAGGGAAATGACTTGGAATCTGCCATACAATTTACAAGCATCCGACCTTGTTGACTTTTTTTCTTCTTTTTTATCCATAAATGTCATTTTACCTCGACTTGACGTTGTAATGACTGAACATAATTTATAATCTCATCAAGCATAAGTGCTTTTCCAGTGACCTGAAAAAAAAAAAAAAAAAAAAAAAATGAATCAAAGTCATATTAGTAAAAAGGACACATCACACAATCATGCACCTTAAAAAGATAAAAGCTTGTCAGTCAAATTCTGCATTTTTTGCAGACCTTGTTACAGCCAGGTACAAGATCTTGAAGAAGCTTCATCCTTTCACTGATCTTCTCTCTTCGGACCTATCAACATTACACAAACCCATGTCAGCATAAAGCTTGAAAAATCAATGAAATGGCATAATGACAATATAAAGATTTTGGAGGGAATTAAATTAAATTGAATTTTAAGGTCAGCCCATAATTCTTACCCTTTCAGCTAAACTATGGCTGTCAGTGGCTTGACCCCTTCTTGCTCTTACATGAATATAGTCCCTGGGAGGCTCAGGTGGCTTTGGACCAGTCTTGGTTTGTTTCTCATCACTGCTTGTACTTCCCTTTGTATCCTCCTCTGCTTTTACAGAGCCATTTTGATCATTCCCATTATTTTCATTTGGCTTGCTTCTCTTTGCATTAGAATTATCATTAAGTTCAGCCCCCTGTACCCAAAAATAAAAGAAAAAACATTGAATTAAATAATGTTGTAATGTATAATCAAAGTAAAATGCTGCACAAATTTCAAAATGGGAAAATGGGTAAATTTGTTGTATGTATGTATGTATGTATGTATGTCTGTATGCAAAGTATGTACCTTTGTAGAAATGGGAGATGGGGATGATATTGGCGGAGGCTCCTTAGCTTTTCCCTTGGAAACTGACTTTCTTTTCCTGGAATTCAAATCCAAGGAATTGGAAGCTACCAACCCTGTCTCCCCATTTGGGTTTTGTTCAGAAAATGTTGATTCCTCTCGAGAAATGGGCAATTCATTTCGATCCTGCAGCAAAGAATTCATCTTTTCTTGCAGACCTGTCTGAGATCCAAGTGCCTTAAGAGCAGGGCTGCTCGAAACCCGAGGAAGCTTACCATTTCCCATAATGGCATTAGATCTATAAGGCAGCTCAGTATTGTTGTTGCTGCTGTTGTTGTTGTTCATTCCAAGTTGGGTTGTTCTGCCATTGAAGCTCCTGCTCCCAAAGCATGAAAATTTAGCAGCTCTTTCTGCAAATCCAGGGTCAGCTGAGAACTCAGCCACACTAGAATTCAAAGGCATGGACTTTCCCAAATTGGGCAGCTTTTCTTTCTTCAAATGATGATCCATGATGGGCAAGCTCAGCTTGGGAGGCGAGTTCAAAGGAGTACTATAACATGAAGTGTTGGTGCTTGCATTTCCATTTCCATTTCTACCCATGTAAGTATTCGCCTGAATTCCCAACAAGGACTGAGAGTGCGGCGAGATCTCACCGGAGCTCCCGATGTTTCCAAGCTTCCCTATCAACTCTCTGATCACAAAGCTCTCATTGGAGATGTTGGAATTTGATGCCGCCGGAGAAGACACCATAGAACTCAGGGCTGACTCGAAGTGGATGTTCTGGTCGGCTGACTTGTCCCAGTTGGGATTGTAAAAGCAATCCGGTGACTGCTCTGATGAGCAATTCCGGTCCGCCGTGGAGGCGGCTTGGATGTCCATGGCGGTCGAGAACGAAGAACGCCATGCCGACATTGAAGATGTTTGCTCAAAGTGAAGTGGAGGTGGGATTCCAGCATTTAGGAAAAACTCATTCTCCATGATACGATCAGCAATTTGTCAATCAGTATGAAAAGGCTGAAACTTTAAAATGTTGCAGCTAAAAAGATTGTTTCTTTTTTCTTCTTTCTTGTTGGGTTATGTGGAGAAACAGAGAAAGAGAGAGAAGAAAGGCTTACAAAGCCAACGGGTTGGTTTGAGAAAGAGAAGCAAGAGGAAGTGAAATTTGGGGTGGTGGAAGATACAAATGTGGGGTTTGATATATATGATTGCAGATGAGAGAAGAAGAGTAATGAGTATGATGGTTTGGTGCATAAAAGCTTAAGCAAAAGCAGAGACAGAAAGAGAAAGAGAAGCAGAAAGGAGAAAGAGAGGGAAGGAGGAGAGGGGGAAGGGGGTGGGTTGTGGGGTGATTAAGTTAAATAGGGAAAAGAGGAGAGAAAATTTTCACCAAAAATATAGAAAAGAGAAGAGAGAAAAAGGTTAGTTTGACTTTTTTCATTTTGGGGTTTTGAGTTTGTTTTTTTTGTTGCCAAAGGGCAGGGGTAAATTGGTAGTTTTACTTTGGCCACCTCCGGAAAAGGCGGGAAGAGGTGGTTGCCGGGCCTTGGACGTCAAAACACCTAAAATGTCTAATTGCCCAATTTCCCTCTCGAAGTAAACAATCCACATCCACTGCCCCTAGAACAAGGCATGGAAACCACTAAAGTTTTTCTCTACTTCTTTTACTCTCTTTGTTTGCACGTATTCTTTTCATAAAGGTTATTCAAACTTGATTGCATATGAGCTGATTTATTTACCTCATCAATTGATATAACTCACATTTGTTTCTCTCATATTTTTATTTACCTACAAGATGAAGACAAATTTTTTTGGTAGTTGAAATAATACACACGAGCATGTAGTCCATGTACACAAACCATGAGAACCATTTTGGGTTTGGAGGACAAGTTGGGGTACAACTAATCATGGCTTGGATTGTGAAGGCTTTTTAGCTTTCCAATTCTAACTTTGTTTAAAGCTCTCGGACCTTTTCATGATTTCCTCCCCAACCAAATTGACTTGGTGATGGTGTTAGAATTGTGGGTCAAACGTAATAGTTGTCCGACATTCAGATATCATAAGTCGGGTATCTTCTTCAATTGCACCTACGCCTAATGAGATAAACTTGGCATTTGAATACTTTGTCGAAAGCTCTCATATCTTTTTATGATTTCCTCCTCAAATAAATTGACTTTATGGCGTTAAAATTGTGTTGAATACAATAATTATCTTACATATTTTTTAAATTGAACATCTTTATAAATTACACCGACAATTATTAAGTTAAACTCCACATTTGAATTCTCTCACAGTACTTCTGAATTCTCTCACAAGACTTCTAGTAGACTTTTATATCTCGTTATGCTTAATCAAATGGAGCATAAATGAATTCACCACCCTTCATGGAATTGTCAAGATCCTATCATTGGGCCATTTGGGTAATTTGATTTTTTTTTTTAATTTCTCTTTTTTGTTGGAGAGGGGGGTGTTTGATTGGGGGGCCATTTGGGTACCTAAAAATAGGAAAATCTATCATCTATGACATAAGTGTTGTACCTGACATTTTGACGCAGTTTAAAATAACCTAACCTAAGCTTTGGGGGGGGGGGGGAAGGGGTTAATTTCAATGTAGATATTCCCTAACTCCCTCTTGTTTATGTAATTTTTAAGAAACCCTAATTTTATATTCAGCAATCATTTGAGTCAACACAAGGGATTGTTTGGTTTGAAAGTCAAAGTGAATAAAAATAGATTATGTTTTATTTTTATTGAACAGTAAAGTTAATTTCGTCTACGTTCATGCCAAACCAAATTTTAATTTTTCATCTTGTGGAAAACATAAAAAGAAAATATATAAATGTGTTTCTTCATCAAGGACTTGTTTAGGGCTTGGTCAATGATTGAATTAAATGGGGCAACTGGGCGGTTTACCCGGGTTTGGTCTGGTTCACATAACAGGCCATCTCTCTCTCTCTCTCTCTCAGCTGCCTGACTATATGTTATGTACAGCCCACTTTCTAAGAAATACAAGAGAAGCAGAAGCACTTGTTCCTATAAGCTATTTTTTGTATAGCTATTACCCTACACACATTTGGCCACCCAATTTGGTAATTCCTCATGAAAATGCAGTCAAGTCCCATCTACTTTAGATATGGGTTTGTCTTATGTTTAGATAGTGAGATGTTACCCTAGTAGAAATAAATGTTTTGCTTCACTACGTCGAATTAAGCTAACTGTAAGTTCATATTCCAAGCTCAAATTAGGAGTTTTGGATACATTATTCCAACTTGTCTAATTGCAGTTTTGTCACTCATAAAATATTGAAATTTACGAATTGTTCTGCAATATTGGCCTACTCTCTTGCCCACACGCACATATATGAGAATAACGCGTGTAACTCATAGGAAAAAGCTGTGTGTTTATACGTCAAAGTAATTCATCGAATATGTTGTGATTCCTTAATTGCAACATGAATGAGAGATTCCCTGCTAAACAAATCATGATAAGTAAAGTCACTATCTCAGAAAAGTTTTCAAAAAACAATATGAAACAAATACTAAATGTTTTTTAGGTTAAGTACTATGCCTTAATAGTTGTGACCAACCCAATCCATTTTTCGGATAAATTCATGTATCTTTCAAGTTTTTTTTTCTTCTTCATCAGGCATGCGCTCATGTGTATCTTTCAAGATCCATGGCTGGCTATCTACCATTTATGTATAAAGCAAAAACCCTTTCTGGACTTGATATTTATGGTCCTAAAGTTTTCCTTCCATTCAACGAGACTCCATCTCTGACTACTTTTTGGTCACTTCTCAAAAACTTATTTAGGGCACGAAAAATATGCATCACATGAGATTTTGCCAACCCTCATGGGCCATGCATGCATATCTCCTCATTCATGAATGTCTTGCCCATCGATCGACATGGAGCCGTTATCATGGAACATATTTATGATGCATCTAACTACATGTATATATATATGGATTAATATGTCAACCGACATCTGAGAACATCAAATTAGTTTTGAATTAACCTCTAACACTAAAGCTAATATAGAAAACAAATTTAGGGATTTATATACATATATACTTATATATAGATATAGATATACAGAGAGCTTCAGTTGATGGGTCCCTTAAATAAACCTTTATAGGGCCTACTTTGTATTGTATTTACCCTAATTCAATATCTATTTTGTAGATATTCATTCAATGATTATCTCTATAAAAAATCACTTGAATCCGAATATCATTTGACTACTCAATTGAATTATTGACATGGCCTAGTTTTACATTTGCAACATTTAAAAAAAGTCGTGAAAATAATAGTAGTAGATAGTTAATTAACTGCATGTATGAGTTTGGAATTAATGTGGTCAAAATGCAATTAAAACTTCTTCTTTTTTCTGGTACTTTATTTATCAATTTCATGGCTTGGTTAAGTGGGCAACTCCACCGCCCTAGTTCTCCACAAACAAGATTATTCTTCAACATTAAATGCTGGGAAGATTTTAGGTCAAATGTGTACCTATAAATTTTTTGAACATGTGTGGAAACAATTACGTACGTAAGTTATAAAATAATATTATATCAATTTGCGTGTCGGTTTTCAGCCTTCACCTGTTTTTTCTTCTTTTTTTTTTTTTGTTGTTGGAAGCCTTCACCTGTTTTGATTTCCCCTTTTGCATGGCTTGTAATTCAAGATGTCATATATTTCTCTTTTTCTGAAAAATATATCATATGATTTGCATGAGAGTAAACATAAACATTTTCTCATAATAATAAAAAAACATTAATATTTTACTTGCCTGATATTTCTCGGGTTTTGTGTTGTGGTTGCGTTTGTTATTTTAGTTTTATAATTAAAAAATATTTTTAAAATATAAGTTTTTCAATACCGATTTTAGGATTTAAAAACTTGTTTGGTATTGAACTCCAAACTATTTTTAAGATCTAAAAAAATTTGAAATTAAAATCAGAAAACTAATTCCCAAATTGAAATTAACAAAAGAAAAGGAGAGAGAGAAAGAGAGATTGGATGTGTTTTTAAATTTTTTTGGGGTTTGGGTTTTTTAAAATGGGCCTACCAAATGGGTGTTCTAAATTTTGAATTTAAAATCTGTTTTTGAGTTTATAAAATTGAATCAAAGTAAGATACCAAATGGCCCTAAACTTTTTTTTGCTGAAATTGGAGAGGTATGAAGTAGTGAGTACTTACAAATTTATATGATATATGTTCTCAGATTCCAAATCATTCTGATTCATTCATCCATTTTTTTCAAAAAATATTACCATTTTAGCGTTTTCTTCTTTCTGAAAAAGACATTTCTTGGGTGGTGATCATTTCTTTTTTTATACCAAACAAATTAAGTATTGTTATATGACTGTTTTTAGAAGTTCATATCAATCAGTTTCGCTAATCATGGTTGTTGGAAGGGTTGTCAATAAATATATATTTTCCTTTGCAAAAATAGTACTAATTAAGTAAACAAAAACCCGCTTAGACGTTCTTAATAATTTCTTTGATAGCAAACAAAAACTAAATTATATGTATTATTATTGTTTTAGCCAACGGGGCCATATATAATTTATATTCGTATATATCTAGCTTATACATATTTAATTAATTCAGAAACTAATTAAATATACGAGTTCTATGTAATGCCAAATTAATTAAGTAGGTTTCGTTTCTAAACACACCAGGCACGTACTGCAGGCGAACCCCAATTGAATAGAAAGCTTGTGTCATTAATTTGTGTACATATTATGTCCATAATCTAATCACACTTATGCAGCACGAATGAACACAACGAATCATTTTGTACTGATTGGGCGGTGCCTTGTCTTTGATTGTTGATTGCACAAGTCTGTGCAAACACAAACACACAGCTTTTTATAATGTAATTCTCTTGTCATCACTTTCTATTTCAACAAATGTAGTGAAAATCGTAAAAGATTGATCTGATGTCGGTGTTTAATTTTACGATAAGAATTTAACTCTCATCTTGTCTCTTATACCATGTTTTACATGACGTTGGTATTTAATTTTACAACAAGGATTCAATTCTTGTCTTTTTTCTTATATTGTGTCTTACATGATGTCGGTGTTTAATTTTACAATAAGAATTTGATTCTCGTTTTGTCTCGTCCCGGCCTCGTCTCAGACCATCTTTTCGTTTAAAGGAGAATCACTAATTATGTGAGGAGGGTTATTAGAAAAGGAGAAGTGACACATTTACTTGTAAAAGTAACATACATAGGGTAATGACAAAAGAAAAGAGAAGAATAAAATGTAAGTATTGGTTTCTAAAGTTTATAATTCTTTCCAAATTATATTGTATATGAGCAAACAAAATCATTTACGTAATGAATTGGCTTTGTCTTGCTTTTGGTCTGTCCCTTGTCTTGTACTTAGCACTACACATAGAAAGTAAGCTACATATAAAAATCAAACCCCAAAGTAAGTAAAAGAAATTAATAATAACTATATGTTAAACAAAATTAAAGAGCAGATGATGACTTCAGTTTAAGCCAAAACACACACGCGAGAGAGAGAGAGAGAGAGAGAGAGAGAGAGTAACTTAATTAATGGTTTACAGATGATGCTGGGTGGAGTGCTTTGTTGCTTATGTTATAATAAAATATGAATTAACATGTGAATTATTATGCAAAGAGTAGACAATGTAAATTAAATTATATTAAAATTTCATAATATATACACACATAGAGCACTTTGATACACTGTCCAAAACCACAAGTGGTGAAACTAGCGGCGTAAAACATCCAAACCACTACAAAAATATGGGAGAAAGAATTCATGTCCCTACAGCCTGCCTACTCTCGAGCCTGGCTTGGCATCATCTAGCTCACAATTATGCTAAGCTAATTCTATACTTATATATATATATAATAAAATATATATGACATCTGCATTATAATAATATTTCGGCGAGTAGAAGAATTGATATCGGTGACTTTGTGATATTGTAAGGTAAGCATGGGCTGGCTTTGTTCGACGTCAAGCCAAAATCAAGACCAAATTAATCAACTCATCAGTTCCTTTTAAAATTTGATGATCAAACCAAGTCAAGCACTTGTCCATTGGGATTTGGGAGGACGCTACAACTGCACAGTTGATTTGGTCCGACAAATTTTTAATTTTTTTAATTTTATAAGTAGGATATCACAATTCTGGATATAATTAAATAGTTTTATTTTTTATTTTTTCACAAAACAATCTTGGGCCAAAGAAAACCTAGACCCAAGAAAAAGCAAAGCCCAAATCAAACGTCATGTATATTGTCAAGGATAAATCATATATGTACCCAATATATAAAAGAAAGTTCATCTTCAAGGCTGAAATCCAAAAAAACACTGAGATTATCACAATTCAGTATTTCCAGATAATTATAAAATAACTTAAAGTGATTATTTGTAAAAATGACATAAAAATGATTATTCGCATCTCCAAAATCACTTCCAAAAGAGCCCTAAGTAATTAAAAAAACAAAGAGGGTATCAATTTGTTTCTTAACATGCATTGACGAACGTGGTCTAGTGATACTCAGCAATGCCTCATCAACCGGCTACTCAGCAATGCCTCATCCTGAACCCGGCTACTCAGCAATGCCTCATCAACCCGAATTGGTGTATCGACTGAACCCGAATTGGTGTATCGACTGAACCCGAATTGCAATCATTTTACCATGCTTCTTTAGTGAAGGCTGCTTAAAACATTACCCTGTTTTAAAACTCCAAAGTGATGATGACAGAAGGAAGCAGTCAGTTATAGCAAGAATTTTTAATTTTAATATATAACTTATGTCGGACATCGACAGGTGTAGCTTGATGATGAGATAGCTATTGAGCCTCATTTTGTGAGAATTTCGCAGCACCATTCTAATGCATTATTTTGCACAAACCTAAATAATGCATTAGAATGGTGTTTGCTAATCATTCTAATGATATTTTAATCGTTGGATTAAATTGATTAGTGTGATTCAACGGTTAAGAGATATGACCTCAATTAAAGGTCATATATAAAGCTCTCACTATAGAATGACTCCGAATCGAACATGAATATACGGGCTCATTTAGTGTATAAGAAGAAACACAACTGCACTTCCTCAATTCTTCAAGGTTTTGATTAAACTCTTTTCGTCTTTTCAAGTCCCCTTTACGCAAAAGGTGGTCTCCAAGAAAAAAAATGAGAATTAGTGAGATGAGTGCTTTCATCGTTTTGGCTGTGAAAGTTATAGGGTTCTTGATATATATGAAAGCGTCAAATTATATGATAAAAGAGTATATATATATATGTGTGTGTGAGTGTGTGCAAGCTAGGGTTCTGGTTATGAGCTAAACTATATATGGTATTTTTATATTGTAATTTATAAATTTAATTTTCTTTGGCACGAAGAAATATATGTTCGTTTCTAGTAAGTAAAGTGTGCAACCAAAAAAAAAAAAGGAAAAAGATTTCATTCGTAGCATATAAGTTATTTCATTAATCAAGTACTTTTTTTGGGTAACACACGTAAATTTCTGTTAATAGTTGGCTTTGTCAAATTTTAATTTCTTTTTATGTTTGACATTTTTGTTGGGGCAAAGTTTGTTTAACTTCATATCGCTAGACTAAGGCTTAGCCGATTCGTAAATTTCCGTTAATGGTTGGCTCTGTACATGTGATGATTGACAAATTTGATTTTATGATCCTAAGTTATACAATTATGATAACGGGTTAGTTTTCGTAATCTTGTCTTATAGATCTTGGCAAAAATAAAAGAAATCTTTCTCGTCCAGTGGAGGGAGAGAGAGAGAGCTACATATGAGCATTGGCGGACTTACACTAGTGTTAATGAACCTTTCCTAATACAACCCAATCCAAAGTCAACTCCCGATTTCTCTCCCAGCAATTGGTTTCCTTGCTGTACATGGATTGTATTTATGTCCTTTATCTCCTTACCATAAACTGACACTCTGCATGCATATAAATATGTACCTTTGTACAATTATTTAATATAAGGAAATACATTTCTACAGATGGCATCTGCCCGCACTAAATAGCAAGTAGGCCTGGGCATCTGCCCGCCCTAAATATACGGAAATACATTTCCACAGTCCACCACGCCCTGATATGGGCTAGAATCTCGGTCTGTCACTGAGTAGGGCGTAATTGTCTTAAGGGCATAGTGCCACGTAGGCCTGGGCTCGGTTTGAGTTGGTTTCGATTTGGGCCCGAATCAAATACCGAATTGAAGCTCTCGGTATAGCAATTTCCAACGCCGACGTCAAACCATCATCTTCGGTTAACCGGTTGAATGATTTGGGTTGGTTTGGTTTTGGGTTTTGAGGTGCCGATGATTTCAATATTAACTATTAGTTTGGTTTGGTTTAACTGAAGATTTCAATATCAAGCACCGAACACCGAACCATGAATATCAGTTTGGTTTGGTTTCAAACCGATGATCAATAAAATAAAAATAAAAATCAAACCAAACCAAACCAACGGTTTGATTTGGGTGGTTTAATCGAGTTTTCGATGTGTATGCCCAGCCCTAATGCCAAACATTTGCCTCGACCAATTTTTCATATTTTTCTATTCTAACCAATAACATGTGAATTTATCATTGTTTATGAGAGATCTGTGTATTTGGGACATATTGAAACACATATCCGCTTTTAGAGTTCATCACCAGATTATTACATTTAAGAAAAGAAAAGTAACATTATATTTTTTTTTCCCAGGAATCAAACTATCATCATAAGATAATATGAAGGGAAGCGACGACGGCTTCATGGAGAATTTATCATCACTTTGTCCTTTTGATACAGCAGCAGAGCAGCTAAAACAGCAACAATAATTACCACACTCCATAATCCGATCATCGCCATAATAATGAGCCTAATTATCTCAATATTGCTTTAATTTATTACACAAGATGGGGAATCAAGAAAAGTCAAAATAATTACAATCTAGCTTAATGTAAGAGGCTGAGCGTGTCTTCTGTATATAAGTATGAGGACAAGGCTGTTTAAATATTTAAATATTAATATTTGAGCAGGGTTTGCCCTTTCACCGGTCTCTAGACTAAGGACTCGTTTGGGAGTGATCTAGATAACCAGGAATCACTTCTAGAAAGAAGCATTTTCCCATGTGCTTCTCAAAAAAAACAGTTCTAGCAATTCTCTAGTCCTATTTTAACAAATGCAAAAATCATAAAAGATTTACCTGATGTTGGTGTTTAATTTTACAATAAGAATTTAACTCTCGTTTTGTCTCTTATACTATGTTTTACCTTACGTCAGTATTTAATTTTACAACAAGAATTCAATACTTGTCTTTTCTCTTATTGTCTTACTTGATGTCTGTGTTTAATTTTACAACATGAATTCAATTCTCGCTTTCTCGTCCTGTGACTTAGACCATCTTTTCGTTTAAAGGAGAAGAGGAGGGTTATTAGAAAAGGAGAATTGGCACATTTACTTGTAACACTAACATACATAGGGTAATGACAAAAGAAACGAGAAGATAATAAAATGTAAGTATTGGTTTTTAAAAGTTTATAATTCTTTCCGAATTATATTTTGTAAGCAAACAAAATCATTTACGTAATGAATTGGCTTTGTCTTGCTTTTGGTCTGTCCCTTGTCCTGTACTTAGCACTACACATAGAAAGTAAGCTACATATAAAAATCAAACCCCAAAGTAAGTAAAAGAAATTAATAATAACTATATGTTAAACAAAATTAAAGAGCAGATGATGACTTCAGTTTAAGCCAAAACACACACGCGAGAGAGAGAGAGAGAGAGAGAGAGAGAGAGTAACTTAATTAATGGTTTACAGATGATGCTGGGTGGAGTGCTTTGTTGCTTATGTTATAATAAAATATGAATTAACATGTGAATTATTATGCAAAGAGTAGACAATGTAGATTAAATTATATTAAATTTTCATATTATATACACACACAGCACTTCGATACACTGTCCAAAACCACAGGTGGTGCTAGCGGCGTAAAACATCCAAACCACTGCAAAAATATGGGAGAAAGAATTCATGTCCCTACAGCCTGTCTACTCTCGAGCCTAGCCTAGCATCATCTAGCTCACAATTATGCTAAGCTAATTCTATAATTATATATATAATAAAAATATATATGACGTCTGCACGATAATAACACTTCGACGTTCGAATAGAAGAATTGATATCGGCGACTTTGTGATATTGTAAGAGCAACTCCACCAATTTGCCCATTGTCATGGCAAGAGGGGGGGGCGCATTGTGGTTAGGGCAACCACTATTTATGTGAATAGTGGTTGCCCTCGCAAATAGTATTGTGCAATTACTATTCATTTTTTTGTTTTTTTACAAAAATTTTAACCTCAATAATTAATTTGGATAATATTTTTGGATAAGATTTTCGGGTTCCTACGTGTCAAGACTATTCATAATCGGATAAAATTTTCAGATAAGATTTTTGGGTTCAAATTTCGGATGCATTTCAAAATTCAAATTTTAGATAATTTTGGGTTCAATAGAAGAAGCCATAAATATAAGAAATAAAAATACAATTTGAAAGAGAGGAAAATGTTGAGTAAAGAGTGAATAATAGTTGAAGTAGAAGAAAATGTATGAGGATTGGTGTTGAAAGTGAAGGGTATTCATAGGTATTTATAGAAAAAAAAATTCAGAAAATTTTGGTATTTTTTTAAAAAAAATTTGATTTTTTTTTCCATAATTTTATTGCCAAAAAAATGCCAGCCGTTGGATTGGAGGAGGAGAAGCGGTCGAAAGCGCCCAGGCCTTGACACATGTCTTCTACCTGTTGGAGATTGCGTTGACGTCGCACTGACGTCGTCACCCTCGAGCTCGAGCTCGGGCGAAGCTGGCCTTCGGGCCAAGCCCGTCTTCGTGGGTCCCACTCCCAATTCGGGCTTGGACTCCTCGCTGGAACTAGATTCCCCCCCCCCCCCGGCAAGAGGGCAGAGGCTGGGCTTACCGCTGGAGTTGCTCTAAGGTAGGTCATCTTGGGCTCCAAAACGCAATAAAGGCCCAAAACGTCACTATTCCAGCAAGAGCGCACCGCTCTTCTTTTTATCGCAGAAATTAACCGCTTTGTAGAAACATCTGAAATTTTGATACGATCAAACTAAGTGACTCACGAACGTCCTCCAACTGGAATTACTCCAAAATTCGTCCATTCGTTTATGTTTTGCTTCGGAGGAAGTCGAAAGTCCTATATTGGAAATATAATTCAAAGTATCAAAATTCTTCCAAAATATTAACCAAAATATACTAAGAATATGGTTAAATATATGATATAAAATATGCCCATCAGTAAGCATGGGCTGGCTTTGCACGACGTCAAGCCAAAATCAAGACCAAATTAATCAACTTATTAGTTCCTTTTAAAATTTGATAATCAAACCAAGTCAAGCACTTGTACATTGGGAGGACACTTCAACTGCACAGTTGATTTGGTCCGACAAATTTTTTATTTTTTATATTTTTATAAGTAGGATATCACAATTCTGGATATAATTAAATAGTTTTTTTTTCTTTTCACAAAACAATCTTGGGCCAAAAAAACCCTAGACCCAACAAAAAGCAAAGCCCAAATCAAGGATAAATCATACATGTACCCAATAATATAAAAGGAAGTTCATCTTCAAGACTGAAATCCAAAAAACACTGAGATTATCACAATTCAGTACGTGCAAATAATGATAAAATAATAGATATGAACTTAGTTAAGTTAGTTAAAGCAGATTTTTTTCTCACTCTACACAGGAGTTCGAATCCTTTTTTCCGTAATTTAGATTAGATTAAAATAAAATATTATTTGTAAAAAAAAATTGATAATGATAAAATATCCTTCAACAAATACATCGACATTAATTTTTAATTAAAATTAGGTTTCCAGTTTCTTTTGTAGCATAAGTCATCCCTCCTAATTTCTTAATTTGCCCAAGTTTAAGCCCTTATAACTGTTGTGAAGTTGTGGATGCGATTTCCCAGCCCATAGAAAGCAACAAAGTCTCCGTGTTGAAAACTTGATCCAGTGAGTGTTGCTTTGATTTGACTACACTTATACTAAAAGCTCGTACACCAAGTTGGACCTAAATCTTTGTCAATATGCGCTGCACGTGAAGTGGAGGTGAACCTTTGTAACTCAAAACCTATGCACTCTGAAATATCTATATTTGTATTGAAGCTAGGTTTTCTAATCGACGGGCGTGAGAGATTCAAACTCGAGACATTTTTTAATATTGTAAATAGAAGTATCATTAATTTAATAGTTAGTTGGTATGTTTAAGCTAGCTTAACTAAACTAAACTAAAATTAGAGTTTCAAGTACATATCACGTGTTTCTTATAGATGAATACTGTTTGTCTCCTTTCATGTAAAGAGATACTTCTTACTCTAACGAATTACAGATTGACGACACATATGCAAAATTAATTCAACAAAAACACACATAAAAAATCTTTTACACACATATTATGTTGCTATTTGCATGAATATACAAGCTTTTACTTACATGATAAGAATGAAAGTATTTTCTTAGATGGGTAATCCTAAGAGTAAACTCAATCCTGAATACCAACTATGTACCAACTCACTAATAGAGATGAAGAAGGGAATGCAATGGACCCCACGCTATTAGAGTTTGGTATTTAAAATTGGTCTTCCAAATTGATCGCATTTTCCTTCTTAGATATAGTGTCGAAATAATGTTGACATATTGTTGAAAAATCAAAATGTATGGGGCCCATCGCTATGATGAAATCTATAGGTGACTATGTACCACAAATCCACAGTACACATTGGCATTATTATTTAACGTGGACCCATCACACTCACAATCATCTTCATATCTTATTAGAATATTCCGTGCTTGGTTGGGAGTGTAAAATGCCAACACTCTAATACATGCAAGTTATTTTCGCTAAATTACCCTTCCCTATAATTTGATTGATTTATAATTTTGATTTTTCGTTAATTCAATTTTGACAGTTTTAGTTATGTAATTTTGTTTAGGTAGTTATATGAATGCATATTAGGGTTATTGTTAAGAGGAACCGAGCGTACAGATGATTTAGTACACATCAATTATATAAATAAAAGAGTTGTAATACAGATAGTCGCCTACACATACGTAAATCATTTCACATACCTTAACGATCAGGAATTATCCGTGCACATGGTTGTCGACTGTAATATATTATTCAGTCACTTTTCTAGAATGAGTACACCATTTTACTTGTTACTTTTCTTCAAGCTGTCACTTTGCTAAATCAAGTTCACCCTGGAGCTGTAAAAAGTAAAATCTATCAAGATGATTCATACTGTCATTTTACTTATGCATATGTGTACTTTTTCGTGAACCAGTCAAGTAAAACTGCCTACTTGGAGCCCGTGGAAAGTTCCAACAAAAAGAGACTAGTTTTACTATCAATCCAATTGAAATATTAAACTCATGTGCTGCTCAAATTAAATCTCACCCTTTCCAGTCACCAAGAGCCATAATTTAAGGTTTAAGGATTAAACACAAAAAGTTTATAATGTCGACATAATACCTGCTCCAAAAGGAACGCTTTATTCACATCAAGCTCAAATTTCAGATGAATCAATAATATCTATTCACTCACGCATGTATTATGGGGTTTGAACCGAGAATTACTTGGGAGCATGTCAAATATCTGAGCCAATTAAACTAACACCTGATTAATATATTAATAATTAGCTGACAGGACAGTGAATGTATTATATATGGAATATGATCATAGTTCTCAATTTCTTGACCTTAGCCAGAAAGAATAAAAATGGTTCAAACACTCGAATAATTCCAATGTGCCATTTTAGAGTGGGACTTCTTCAAACCCAAAAGGCTGCTCTATTATATACCTAATATGTTAATATATATCACCATAATCCAAATCAAACTAATTAAAGTATAAAACCCCACTCATATATATCTCACTACCTGCTGCACTCTCATCCCTATCTCTCATGTACTATAAGTTCAAGGCCTGGTTTGGAAATATCGCATTGATTGAATCCAATATGGTGCTCCACGTATTAAGTTGTACTAATCTCCAAATTTGGTGAACTTCAAATACTTCGACTAAACTTATTAAATTGAACGATAGTTTAACATATTGTATTTTACAAGTCTTATATAAAGGGGTTGCATTTAAAGAGCTACTTCAATAAAGAGGACTCGTTGTTCTTAAGATGTTAGACATAAAGTTGTCCGATTTAGTAATCCATCACAATCACTGATCACTGTTATGCGCGCTCACCGAATATAAAAAATAATCATTATTAAGTTCACCAAACATAAGACATGATTTATTTTTTCCATTTAAATAAAAACTTATCTTCCATGAACACCAAAAAATTTGAACTTATCTTGTCTAGTCACACCTTCCAAATGTTAGAAGAGTGAAGCCCAAGACTCATTCAACCACGTGACAGTCTCGTGGGTGACGAGTCCTTACCCTACGAAAACCATAAGGCAATGAGTGCGAGAGAGTTTTCAAGCGGTCAGGACCCGCGTCACACACATATACTGGAATAAACTAGGGTGGCAATTTCCGACTGAACCCGTTACACGACTCGAAACCCGCACGGGAAAAACACGACCCAAACACGACCCATTAATAAATGGGTAATTTTCGGGTCAACCCACCATTGACCCATTTATAAACGGGTGGGTTTCGGGTAACCCGCCAACCCGTTTAAATACATGTTTAAACCCGTTTATTAAACGGGTCGTGTCATGGGTCGTGTCAACCCGTTTACTACCTGCCAACCCTGCGAAAAAAATTAAGGAAATTGAACCTTTAGCACACCCACTGGGTTTCGAACCCCAGCCAATTTCACCCCTCTCCTTGCTCCTTATCCATCTTGGTGTTGATCACTTTGTGATTATGTGTTACAACATTTGATATTTATAATGTCTTTACAAACTGATGAGCACTTAATTATTACATTTTTATCCATAAATTATATTTGTTAGTAATTATTCCTTATTATTTGAATTAATTATGTATCTAGGGTTTAGGGTTTAACGTTTTAATCCCTAAACCCTAAACCCTAAACTCTAAACTCTAAACCCTAAACCCTAAACCCTAAACCCTAAACCCTAAACTCTAAACTATAATCCCTAAACCCTAACCCTAAACCCTAAACTCCAATCCCTAAACCCTAACCCTAAACCCTAACCCTAAACTCTAAACCCTAATCCCTAAACTCTAATCCCTAAACCCTAAACCCTAATCCCTAAACTCTAATCCCTAAACCCTAAACCCTAAAACCCTAATCCCAAAAGAAATTTCGTATAACTTATAAAATTTGTATCATGTCACTTTTTTAGCGGAGGTGCAATATTGACTAAGTATGAAAAATGGTTTTTTGGAATAATCATTTTCTCAAGATAATTTTTGCCGGTTTTTATTCCTTACACATAAAATAAGAAAACTTGATTTTATGAGATTTTAGTATGAAGTATATATTGCACTAAAACAGATTTTTCATATTTTGATTTGGTGAGAATTTGATTTTCTAGTATTTTTACTTGAATCCAAATGGGGGGTACTTCCTTATTTACATTGTAAACTTAAGTAAATGGAGTAATATAAAAATAAATGAAAGTAAAAGGACAAAGACATTTACTTAAATTTTGGAGATGGAAATAAGGTAATTTATTATTTGTTAAATATATTTTACATGTGGCAAATAAGGTAAATATATTTGTTAAATAAGGTAATTAACAAATATAATTTATGGATAAAAATGTAATAATTAAGTGTTCATCAGTTTGTAAAGACATTATAAATATCAAATGTTGTAACATATAATCACAAAGTTATCAACACCAAGATGGATAAGGAGCAAGGAGAGAGGTGGAATTGGCTGGGGTTCGAAACCCATTGGGTGTGCTGAAGGTTCAATTTCCCTAATTTTTTTCGCGGGTTGGCAGGTAGTAAACGGGTTGACACGACCCATGACACGACCTGTTTAATAAACGGGTTACAAATGGGTCGTGTCGTGTCAACCCGTTTATAAACAGGTTGGGTTTGGGTTTGCATTTCCTGACACGATTAATAAATGGGTCGTGTTTGGGTTGGGGTTTCTTGACACGTTTAAAAGTTTGACACGAACCGGAACCGGACACACGACCCATTGACAGCCCTAGAATAAACCACAGCAGGTGCCACTGGATATGCTGCCAACTGTACAGTCCGACTCGGATATCCTCTTCCAATAAACAGTTTATTTTCCCCAAAACCACTTTTCAATTAAAAAACCGAATATTCTCATTTAAATTCCTCCAAAACCTTCCCTTTATAAAGCACCTCACATATTCCATTTTCCTCCAAGTTTCTCCACATTAGTAAAAGCTCATCACCAAAAGCTGCTTCATCAATGGCGGGTTTTGTAAGGACCAGAACAAAGAGAGTCACTTACCCTCTCGACGACAAGGTCAGGGCTCGCCTCGTCGGCGGCTACAGCTCCGAGCTCAGCATCTACGACGTCAGCAGCGGAAGCGAGCATTCCGGCGACGGCGACTCGCCCTGCCTCTCCGAGCTCGTCCACGATTTCCTCCAGGACGACTCGTCCGAGACTCGGTGTCCGGACAACAAGACTGACTCGGACCGAGTCGACTCGGTCTCCGACGCGAACGCGATGGACTCTATTCTCAAATCCGCGGCTGTTAGCGGAAATGAGGACTCGTTTGCGAAGCTGCTCCGCTCTCACGTTTCCGAGGCGGTGGAGGCGTTCTCGTGCCTGAGATCCGGCAACAAGTCTGCCCTGCGACGGAGCGTGATGTCGTTTTTGAGAGCCCGTGGGCACAATGCGGCGATCTGCAAGACCAATTGGAGCTCTTCCAGCAACATCACCGCCGGGAGCTACGAGTTCATCGACGTGGTTTGCGCCCAATCGAGCTCCTCCATGTGGCAGAGCCGGTACTTAGTGGACCTCGACTTCGCCGCCGTGTTCGAAATCGCTAGGCCGACTAGCCAGTACTCGCGGCTGTTGCAGTTGCTGCCGAGAGACTTCGTCGGCACCTCGGAGGACCTGAAGCGAATCGTCCGAGTCATGAGCGAGGCCGTCAAGAGGTCGCTGAGAAGCAGAGAGCTCTCCGTGCCTCCGTGGAGGAAAAACCGTTACATGCAGAACAAGTGGTTCGGTCCGTACAAACGGACAGTTAATCCGTTGACGGAGAAATCGTTTTCAATATCCTCCACCGTTTTCGCTCCGGTCTCTGGTGCGAAATGCCGTTGGGTTGGGTTCGACGACGCCGTTTCGGACTCCAGCGTCAACGGCCGTCTCTACGTCCGTACTTAGACGATTAGTAATAATGAGATAAATTAATCGGTTAATCAAAAAATAATGATGGTTAAATTTTGATTTTTTTTGGTTTTTTGTGGTGTAACGCGGAAAATGTACATCGTGTACGCGCACACCTTGGCTGCACGTCACTTGAATATAGAAACATCGTAGTTCCAACAAATCTGGGCTGTTGGTTTGTTTTGTTGGGCGTAAGCCTATAAAACGAACGGTTTTGAGATGGGGACTCAGTGTAACGTGTGCAGATCAGAGTGGGTGATTACTTCGGTGTGAAGTTTTATCCTGAAAGGATTTTTGATGCGATGAGGATGACAGGTGGCGCCGTTTGATGAAGTCGCTTTCGCGCGCGGTGATGTGACGGGTGATGATAACATTTGGAAATTGTTGGGACAGTTGGCCTGTAATGAAAGCGTGAGTGTTTGTGGGTGGTGCAACAAATTTATGTATGATATTTGTAAACGCGGAGGAACAAGATAAGAAGGAAGAGACAATAATTTGGAATTTTGGATAAGGTTTCTGTTGTTGGTCTGCCTTTTTGTTGTTTTTAAATTCATTTTTGGAAAGTGATTTAGATAAGGCAAAACTATTTCTCACTCATATGTGGGGAGAAACACTTATTATTTTGTTATTTTCGTTCAATCACAATATATCATGCGTATTACGTGACATACCTTGATTGATTGGGAATAATAAAATAGTGTTATTTCGATTTCATATAAGTATTTTTGCTCGGTGGGGCATAAAAAGTGATGACACCATTGACATTTCTCTAAGGTGCAAACTCCGTCCACATAACCACAAATTTATTCTGCTCCATTTTCGAATATAAGTAGTTAATTGAGCTTTTGTGGTGATGCTTACATTGCATCAAGGGAAATTTAAATTCTAACTTTGAGTCCTTATTATTGACATGGAGAGTTGTAAATATGTTCATAAAAATTTCGTTGCCGGCAGTTGAACCCTAATTGTTAACAATCTAATTTGTATATGCTACGAGGAATGTGATAGTGAGGCCTTGTGAACTTTGAAAACAAAGGCTGGCAAAAAAATTTCATGTAAAATATAACTCATCAGTTCAACCTACCTCCATGTCATTCTCCAAGTTTCAATCTACGTGTAATTCATGCGAATATATTTTTTTAAAACATAAAATAATTATATTCGCAGGAACTTTTGATAGTGTAAATCTATATATATAAAACAATATCCAACAATATGCTTTACTAAATAATTGATAATATATTAAGAAAAATTCAAAAGTCCGCATTTTTTTTGTTCCTCTGAACGAAGTGCGACGGCATCTAAAGATTCATCACTCGGTGGTATGGCCCACCACCACCATCGCCATTCTTTTTCCTCTTTTTATTTTTATTTTTATTTATTTTTGTCGCTATGTCAAAATTCCCTTCAGGCATCGGTAACACAAATGCGTGCCGAGAGACTGAGGCCTCAGCCATCAGTAGAAGAAGAAGATCATAAGAAAACAGCACAGCAGCAACAACATGAATGGTCAGTTTGAAGGCGCAGCCAACGCCAATTACAACAACAGCAGCAGCAACAATCCTTATGTCCAATATTCCCCTGTTCCCAAGCGTTAGTATTTTCTGTTGAATATTTTGTTTCTATGCTCGTGATCATTGCTTAACCTCAATTTAAGCGAAACCAAATATCTTATAGGAAAATATATGTTCTTGTTTTTTACATGATCATTACTTGAAGGTGCAGGTCCGATGGATAATATGCTCGACTCACTGAGTCAGTGCGGTAAAAGGGTTGAAGTTGCAACCAAAAAAGCCGAGGCCATTGCAGACAGTGTTTGGCACCACCGTAAGTTTCTCTCTGTCAAAAATCCCAAGTTTTTTCCCATGCAGAGGAACTCAGTTGTTATGTGCTGACGCCAAAAAGTGGTTCTCCGAAGCTTAGAGGGTCAACTTAGGAATTTTGTTGCCTTCGGCACCTTGGAAGCCTCGGTAGGGAGCGTGACCTGCAAAATAGAGGAATGCTCGGTAAGGCCAAGGGCACCGGTGTGGTCACCGGCCGAAGGCTCTCCGAAGCTTAAGTAAGTTCGGGGTGTAATAAGCTTTATTTTCAGATTAATTAGGCAGTATGCCGATCATTCTGCTTACCCTATTTAAGGATGACTGATCCCTTTTTATAGGGCTTGGGAGGTAGCGCTATTTGTAATCTGTCGATGTGGGACTGTGGACGTCGCTGGGGAGCATGCCACGTGTCCTTAGAGAGGCAATGCCTAAGTGATGCGATCGGTAGGCGGGGGTGCCGAAGGCACCTCTTTAAGGCTCGATTTGTCCCACGTGTCTTGCTCTTGTTGGCTGCTTATTTCTGGGTGTAAACATTATGTTACATATTTATTTTGACCAGGATCACTTAAGCTTGTTTTAGTACCTGACTTTGTATTAATTAACTTTAATTAATCTGTGTCTGAGTTTTGGAATTTTATTTTGAACAGTTAGAATGAGTCCTAGTTTGACAGAAGCAGCCATGGCAAGGCTCAATCAAGGGACAAAGGTGCTTACAGGAGGAGGGAAAGATAAAGTGTTCCAGCAAGAATTTGAGAACCTGCCAGGAGAGAAGCTCTTGCATTCATATGCTTGCTATCTGTCAACTTCTCATGCACCTGTAATTGGGATGCTCTACATCTCCAACAAAAGACTAGCCTTTTGCAGTGATTTCTGCCACTATTTGTCCCCAGGGAATCCAAATTTCATGCACTACAAGGTAAGATTCAAGACTTTGTGGAATTGAGGAAAGAATTGATTGAGTGAAACTTTTTTATTTATTTATTTTTTTCACACAACCGATATTGGGGGAGGAGGGAAATAAAACGAAGGACCTCGAGTGGAGCTACAAGTCTCTTACCAGTGAAAGCTTTTTTAAATTGCTTGAATGTGCAGGTGGTGGTGCAGCTTGATCAATTAAGAACAGTCAATCCATCAGCAAACAGATGGAAGCCTTCAGAGAAATATATACACATTGTCACAAGGGATGGTTATGAATTCTGGTTCATGGGGTTCATATCCTATGACAAGGCCCTCAAGAATCTAAGCCAAGCTCTGCATCTCTCTCAGAATTAGCTGAAGGAAACAGCTAAATAACTGGAGTTAATAATTCAGACAGATTGGAATTTGGATTGTATAAGTAATACCCTTTAAATTTTAATTAGACTTTCCCTTGATTTATTTTTGCACATCTGCCATACTTCTACATCTGTTTATGGACATTCACCTTCATTTGGGAAGCATGCATTTTTCTTTTTGATAACATCAAAACCCATTTAAAACAAGCACAGCAGAGCCCTAAATAACAAGGGTACGGCGTCCATTTGGTTTATAATCAATCCAACACTTTTACTTGCTGCAAGTAAGCAATTCAACTAGATTAATATTTAAAAAGTGAATACTGTTAAAATATATTACTGTTCAAAGTAAAGCCAGGTATAATTTTAAAATATATTAATCTTTAATGAGTATAGTTGTTCGGCTATCCTTTTAAAATATATTAGTATTTAAACAGTATATCCGCGGTTATATCTTTAAAATATATTAATATTTAAACAGTACAAGCCGCACGGCTATACTTTTAAAGCATATTATTAATATATAGAGTAAAGCCGCATGGCTATACATGTTAAACGTATTATTAATATATAAAAAGTAAAGCCGGACGGCTATACCTGTTAAACATATTTGAATATTTTAAACGTATAGCCGCGCAGCTATACCTTTAAAATATATTAATATATAAACCTATTAAATATATACGAATATTTTAAACGTATAGCCGGTCGGCTATACGTATTAAATATATTCGAATATTTTAAAAGTACATCCGCTTGGCTATACCTTTAAAATATATTAATATAAAAAGCGTATAGCCGCATGGCTATACTAGTTAAATATATTCGAATATTTGCAATTAAGTAATATCTTAGCATTATTTAATTATATTAATTATGATTTATTTAATGAATAATTAGTATTTAAGTATTTGAATTAATTTCATAGGGTTAATCATTTTATTAGTCCCTGACCTTAAACCCGATTTGCATTTGAGTCCCTCAATTTTCAAAATTATTCTCATGGTCTTTTAATTTCACTTTCGTTAGGACAAATAGTCTTGCCGTCAATTTTGTTAACTTTTTTTGTTAAATGCTGGGGCAAATGGTATTTTTATATTAATAACAAAAAAATGAATAAATAATCATATCTTTAAAATAACAATAAAAGAAAATCAAATAAAAAACCAACAAAAAATAATAATAATAAAGTTTGGGGGGAGTAGAAATCGGGATAGAGGGGGAGAAAGTGTGTTTAATTTTAATTTTTTTAGTTTTGTTATTTTTTATTCATATTGTAATCAAGTGCAATGAGAAAAAGGCTGTCATTGGGTTTAGTTCATAATTACGATGGATACATTTAAGTATACCTATGTGCCTTTCTGATGTATGATAGTATCTCTTTAAGATTCGAAGACAACTTCAGAGACTTCTCAGAGTGGAAGCACTGATGCCTTCACTACAAGAACCTGAACGTTTCAGCTTCTAGGTAACTTTATACTTCTCTTTATTAAAATTGGGTATATTGTGGGCTATGATTGTCGGTGTATTAATATATGATTGAATGCAGCTAGCTTCTTTATCAAACCAGCATCCTCATGAAAGGTTGGATCTCCTATGCTTGTAAGATACAAGAGAGGTATTGCACTTTTCTCCTCTCTTAACCTTGGGAATTTCAGGTGCACGTGGGTATGGTATATTTAAGAATGAGATGCAACTTCTCATCTAACACGTTGCTTGAATCTCATTTAGAATAGTTTGTATATATCAATGCCATATGACCTCTGATAACTTCAATTTATTTCAAAACTCTTCTCTTCGTTGTCTCATTAGAATGTTTTGTATCCAACTTTTCATATGCAGAGAGTACAGTGATGTATCTCAAAGCAGAAGAGCAAGGTTGTCAAGTGCAATGAGAAAAAGACTGTCATTGGGTTTACTTCATAATTACGATGGATACATTTTAGAAAGTAAATTTTTACACAAGCAATTTTATACTATGAAATTCAAGATTCTTTTATCCCCAAAATGTTGGTGGATCCCTATTTTTTGTTGTTGTATTTATGGGTTTAACCTGTATTATTTCTTATAAATAAAATTCATTTTTTATTCTTGCCTAATGGGCTAATAGCTGGACATCATTAGCGTGGGAGGTATCGGAAAGAAATTAAATTCTCATTTCCCAATATCGCTGGTATAAATAAAAGAATTGAAGAAATAACTCTACCCTAATTAGCTAAGGGTAATGCTAGGCTTACCATATTTTTCATACCACATTCATATCACCTCTCTAATAGAGGTGGAGCCTACCAATACAATGGGACCCACCTCTATTAGAGAGGTGGTATGAATGTGGTATGAAAAATAAGATAAGCCTAGCATTTTCCATTAGGTAAAGTGGTATTTTAGCCCTAAACCCTAAAATAACATTACAAAATTGTACATTTAAAGAGTATAGCCTAGTTAAATATATTATTTTAAAGGTATAGCCGTGCAGCTATAATTTGTGAACATATTCGAATATTTTAAAGGTATAGCCGCGCGGCTTTACGGTTTAAATATATTTGAAACGAACACAAACCTTGCTCTCGCAGTCACAGCCATTTCGCTCGCTTCCAAGCTTCAAAGACTCGGTCTCGAGCCTCTCTCTCTCTCAACTCAAGCTTCGAATTTTTTTTCTTTCATTTCGGCTGCTGCGTTTGATTGGATTGGATTGGACTCTCTCTATGAAAACCATCAAATGTAATTCAGCTATTGAAATCTCCACTAAGATAACAACTCTGATGCTATAAGGGAGTTAGGCGGCGCCCAGGAAGCCTGGGCGGATCTAAGGAGGCGCCTAGGAGGCCTGGGCGGTTCTAGGCGGCCTGGGAGGTTCTAGGCGGCCTGGGCGGGTCTGAGCGTCCTTTTTTTTTTTCCTAATGAAAACAGACGAAGCTTGAAGCTCTCTTGCTCCCTCTCTCTCATCAGGAACTTTTAGGGCTGGGCATCTGAGCACCCCCCTGGCCGCCTCCTCTCGTCTGCAATTCCGTCAATTGAAATCTCGACGTCACATGGTCAGTTGAAGTCTCGACGTCACATGCCACCGAACAGGCGTGCACCATTGGCTCATCGTGAACAGGAGTTGCTCATCTCCGATCTTTACAATCGGGTAATTTTAGTTCCCTTTTTGTCTATGTTACTGAAGATGGGAGTTTATTTTTCATTTGGGTTATGTTTGATTTATAGCTTATTTATATCTAATTCGATTTTATTTATATGAATTCTTGTGTGTAACCTGATTGATTATTTTTTCATAGAAAGTGATGAAACGCTTTTAGATTTTGACATTATGGGTCCACTGTGTTTCCTATTCTAGTTATAGAATTCTTTGGTTTTAATTTTTTCAGTTGTTTTTGTTTGTTTTTTTTAATCTCATTTGAAGTCTCTAGTACTCAGAAGTCTGAATGATTTTTGCTCAGTGATGCTATTAATATGGGTTACTTGTAATTTATGAGATCTTGCTTATGTTGAATTGTTCATTTGATGCTTCTCTGTGATTTTTTTCCTGTATTGGTCCAAAAAAGAAGTCTTAATATGTTAATCAACTTCTATATTCTGTTTTAAAAGAATTCTTGAATATCAGCTTGCCATTAGTATGGGCTCTACAGTCAAAATTAACTTATTTTATTGTGACTGATCTTTTCACTTAACTTGACAAGTTTTGGTAAGAGCTTGTTCAGTATGTGACAGTAAATATCATGTACTCTGTACACAAATTTTTTCTTAGACCTTTGTTCAAACTAGTAGGAATTGTTACAAAAGAAGTTTTCTGCTCAAGTTTTCATTTTGATCAATTTCATAGACACATTACAGAGGTATCAAATGTCAATGTTTAGCCGTAGGGTTCCCTTTGGTTGTGGTTTTTGTGAGTTTTGTTTTGGACTGGTTAAGCATTACAGAGGTATCTCTCTCTTCATCCACATCTCTCTCTCTCTCTCTCTCTCTCTCTCACTCACTCACTCACTTATATATAGCCAGTTTTATCGTTTCTTCATATTTGTGTGGCCATAGTTTGGATTTTCCTGGTATTGTCAAGCATATGGCTAGTGAACCATATTGAAGGTTATTATAAGTTGTTCTACTGTTGTGAAAAATCAAGCTTTGAATAGAGTTGTCATGAGCTTGCTTAAATTGGGTTCTATGAAGGCTTGTTAGATTTGACAGAGTCTAAGAAGGAAATATGACATTGCATACCTTACCATGGAATTCTTTATTCATTGATTGTGTTGTGTATGGTAGCAATTTTGTATCTCAGGCTCAGCTATATCATGGAATTCTTTATCTGCTATTTTAGTTAGAGACTTGTGAAGATTTATTCTCATTCCAATTTTGCAATTTGGTTATATACATATATGATGGTGTCTGAAGTGACACTATTGGCGCCCTAATGGAATTTTACACAATTTGCATGATCTTGATGTGGTAGATGAAGAAAGCTCTGGAGCGAATCAAGCAGGGAACACACCCATTTGCATGAGGACAATGCTAATGAAATTAGTGAATAGTGATGCTAGAGATTAGATAGCTAGAGCAATGTGGATGGATTATATTCGGAATCATTAGTCTTAGAATTTATTTAGTCTAAAGTATTTTAATTTAATATGTATTATTTAAGACTTGAAGATCAATTGATTTTAACGATCATCATATATGTATGGTATTAAAATATAGATTTTAAAATTAGTATGTTTAGTATAATTTCAATAATGTTTATCAATACCTTAGCTAAAAAAAATTGTTTTCAAGAATTCAACCAAACAAGTTTTCAAATTTTAAAAATTAAAAAACTATTTTCAAGTTGCATACCAAACAAGTTTTGAATTTTAAAAAATGGATTTGAGAACTCTTTGTTTTTTTAAAATAATCAAAGTTTTTGAATTCCCTACTTAGATAGGATACCAAACGGGCCTAAAATAACATGACAAGATTGTACATTTAAATAGTATAGCCGCCCGGCTATACGAGTTAAATATATTATTTTAAAGGTATATCCGTGCAGTTGTACTCTTTGAATATATTCCAATATTTTAAAGGTATAGGCGTGCGGCTATACGCTATTTCGCTTCTCTATAAGCGCTTCCAAGCTTCAAAGACTCGGTCTCGAGCCTCTCTCTTTCTCAACTCAAGCTTCGATTTTTTTTTCTTTCATTTTCTCCTCCTGCGTTTGATTGGATTGGATTGGACTCTCTCTACAAAAAACCATCAAATGTCATTCAGATATGGAAATCTCCACTAAGATAACAACTCTGATGTTATAAGGGAGTTAGGCGGCGCCTAGGAGGCTTGGGTGGATCTAGGCGGCCTGGGCAGGTTTAGGAGGCCTGGGCTGTTTCCAGGCGGACCCGTCCTTTTTTTCCAAATGAAGACGGAGACGAAGCCTGCACTTAGAGAGGAATGTGGCGCGAGAGTGAAATGAAGAGGACAGAGAAACGAACACGAAACTTGCACTTGCAGTCCAATCTTCAAAATTCAAATACTCGGTCTTGAGCCTCTCTCTCAACTCAAGCTTGGATTTTTTTTCTTCGGTTTCGGCCTGCGTTGATTCGATTTTTTTTTTTTGTTGCTTTTCCTGTTATTGAAGTTGGCAAAGTCACAAGGCAGTTTCTTAGTATGCCAGAAGAAGCCCAGCAAATGGTTCTTTAACATGAGGCACACTTGCTGTTTGGCATTGGATTACACCATGCCGGTCTAAATGAAAAAGATAGATCTCTGGTTGAGGAACAAGATTCAGGGATTTCTGTTTTACCTAGCCTTTTCCTGAAAAACACGTTAGGAAAAGAGAATATAAAAAGATCATTTTCTTACTCTATATAATGATTAGGCATATGTATTAAATTATAGGTATTGGTATGTACCAACACATTGGCATGGGGTGTAAACCTTCCAGGTCATCATCTGGTCATTATTAAGGTAAGGCAAAATTTGTGCGGTATCTTTTTCATTTGGTTCCTATATTTACAAAGGTTTCTAGTAGGAGTATATTGCAGCAACTGTTCTTCAGGATAAATTTACGTAAGTGTGTGGATTTCAAGCTCGATTACTTGCATGCATCTTCTGCAAATGGTCGTGCATGTATTCTTCTTAGTAGTTACAATTCTGACTTCTTAGTGGTAGTACTTGCCTAGAATCAAAGACGAGTGCTAGTGCGAATTGGGCATTCTGCCTTGTTTATATTATTACATTCTACAGCTAGCATATCGGTTCATTAGTTAGAGATGTTAATCGGGAAATCCTGAGCACCCTTGAATGTTGTTAGTCCATGCCTCTTTCCTGTATTGTTTATCTTGTTATTTTTTTTTTTTTCCTTTGTCCTCCAAGAGAAGCTCTTCTTTTGAGTTTTTCCTTTCCACAGTACATTACCCTAAAAAAATATAGGGCCATTTCAGCAGGACTCAAACCTTCAACTTCTGCTTCTGGGTAACTTTATATTTCTCTTTATTAAAATTAAGTATATTGTGGGCTGTAATTGTTGATATTAATGTATGATTGGATGCAGCTTGCTTCTTTATCAAACCGGCATCCTCATGAAAGGTTGGATCTCCTACTCTTGTTAGATACAAGAGAGGTATTGCACTTTTCTCCTCTCTTAATGTGGGGAATTTCATGTGCACATGGGTATGGTATATGTAAGAATGAGATGCTTCTTCTCATCTAACACGTTGTTTGAAATCTCATTTAGAATAGTTCGTATATTTATCAATGCCATATGACCTCTGATAACTTCAATTTATTCCAAAACTTTTATCTTCGTTGTCTCATTAGAATGTTTTGTATCCAATTTTTCATATGCAGAAAATATACTGATGTATCTTAAAGCAGAAGAACAGGGTTGTCAAGTGCAATGAGAAAAATGTTGTAATTAGGTTCAATTCATAATTACGATGGATACATTTTAGAAAGTAAATTCTTATACAAGCAATTTTATACTATGAAATTCAACGTTCTTTGATCCACAAAATGTTGGTGGATCCCTATTTTTGTTGTTGTATTTATGGGTTTAGCCGGTATTATTTTTCATAAATAAAATCCATTTTTTATTCTTGCGCAATGGGCTAATAGCCGGTTTTCATTAGAATGGGAGGTATCAAGAAAGAATTTAAATTATCATTCCTCAATATCATTGGTATAAATAAAATAATTGAAGAATCCTAATTAGCTAAAAGTGGTATTTTACCCCTAAACCCTAAAATAACATGACAAAATTGTATATTTAAAGAACATAGCCGCGCGGCTATACCTGGTTAAATATATTATTTTAAGGGTATAGCCGTGCGGCTATACTCTGTGAATATATTTGAATATTTTAAATGTATAGCCGTGCGGCTATACTCGTTAAATATATTATTTTAAAGATAACAACTCTGCTGCTATAAAATCCTTAGAAGAAACTCTCTGATAATCGTTTTCCATGTAATCACAAAAAAAAAAAATTTGCAAAATCAGAAACATACGTAAATTGGACGCCATGGTAGCTATAGATAGAGACTCGAACTCGTAGTTAGGCGGATCTAGGCGGCGCCTAGGCGGTCTGGGCTGCCCTAGGCGGTTGGTCGGCTCTCGGTGGAGCGCCTAGGCGGCCTGGGAGGACCTGGGCGGCCCTGAGGCAGTTTGGTTGGACCCAGGCGGCGCCTCAGGAGGTCTGGGGAGATCCAGGCGGCGCTTAGGAGGTCTAGGTGGATCTAGGCGACGCCTAGGCGGTTTGGGAGGATCTAGACGGCATGGGTGGGTCTAGGCAGGTCTGGGCCATGACTCGGCCATAAAGACAGCAGGAGACTCGACCATGACTTGGTGTCTGCCTTGTATTCTCTATGATACTTCAGAATTAGAGAAGGGCTTATTGTCTATCAGTCGCTCTAGATTCTTCCTTCTTAAAACTAGCTTGACCTGTGAATAAGGATATTAATCTTCCCTTTTAATTAGTGTGTGTGTTTACTCTCGCCAACATTTGGTCTGACCTGGGTAAGAAGAAAAAGACAGAAAACGCATGCCATATATACATGCAACATTCCGCCATTTCCTCCTCTCAACTCTATTTATTTTAAACCCGAATTTGTAGCCTTCAATCCAGTTCTCTCTATTTGGTTATTGCACGTAATATTTTCCAAGTTGAGAAATAGAGTGTTATGAAATGATGAAAGAAAGCATGCTGCATTTGAAGTCCTTGAATCACATCTCATTGGTGTGCAGTCAGTTGAGAAACCAACAACCACCACCCTGCATTTTTATTGAATTGGTTTACTCTGTTTTTGAAACATTATAAATATTGAGTATTAATTTGGTTTTTGGTTAATTCTGTGACATTTGAATCATTGGCTATTCAATTATGGCATTGGCATACATCTTCTCCAATCTGAAGACCCTGATAAAATGCCCAAGAAGATCACCCAGATTAACCCCAAGGATAACCACATTTCTTTCTAGGTCTCTCTCTCTCTAACTCTTTTATTCATGTTTTGTATGCTTTTATATATATATATATAACTAGGGCCGGCCCTGGGCCTGGGCGCGAGGGCGACGGCCATGGGCCTCTGAATTAGAAGGGCCTCAAAAAATTTATATATTACCAAGAGCCCAAACTTTTTTGAAAAAAAAAACCGTTTCTATTTCCAGCCAAAAGAACTCTTCTTCCCATAAAACAATTGCAGGCTTCCTCTTCTTCCAATAAACAAATTGCACGCTTCCTCTCTTCCCATAAAAAAAATTTACACGTTTCCTAAGCTACCTTTCTGCTTTCCACCCTATTCTTTTCACTTTTTTTGTCAGGTCTTAGACCCTTCTCCCATCCCATGTTCTATTCACTATAAAACCCAACAAAATGCTCTCTTCAATATGTTATTTTCAGTTTTTCTCTCATCCCACTTTTATTTTCAGATTTTTTTCTTCTACACGTTTTCTGGAGAGGAAAACTGTGAAATATTCTATGCTTCAATAATAATCCCAGATTTCGAATTTTATTTGCAACAGAGCTAGCCTAATTAAAGAAAGTTCTGCAAGGTAGGTTGAGGCTTTTTTTTTTACAAGCATAAAACAGGTTTTATGCTCCTTATTTGTTTTTTAAATTTAATTTTTTATCGGTTACTTTGGTTCATTGATTGTATTTGTTTCTTTGTTGGTTATGTTTGGTGTGTTTATTTTGTTTATTTGTTGTTTGTTTCACTTTCAAACAAGCATATACAAGAGACCCACTTCCTCTCCCTCATCCCCCTCGTTACCCCAAAACCACATCTCCCTCATCCCCTCCGCATATTCACCTAGGGGTGGGCATCGGGACCGGAAAACCGGAAAAAAAATCGGTTGACCAAAAAAGTCAACAAATCGGAAACCGAACCGGACCGAACCGGTTCCAACCAGTTTCCGGTTTCCGGTTTTACACTACACCGCACCGGACAGAGCCAAACCGGACCGGTCATATTTTTTTATATTTTTTTTACAAATTTTTAAAATATAATCTCATATTTTAAATGTTATAATCACTATTTTTCCAAGTTCAACTTCAAAAAATTTCTATATGTATGAATTGGATTATTTGTTAATTTTTAAGCCAAAAAAATAAGTTATTTATTATAAATTTTTAATTAAAAAAAATATATATATTTTTAAAAAAAAAATTAAAATAATAATAAATTAATAAACCGGTTCAAAAGCGGAACCGGTTAGAATGAGTCGAAGGAACCGGAAGGGTTAAAGGGAACCGGCCGGTTTTTGAAATTTTTTTTGCTTAAAATCGGACCGGTTAAATAGTACCGATTTCATTCTGGTTTGAGGTGAGAGGGACCGAATTCGGACCGGGCCCACCCCTATATTCACCCCACCTTCCCACTTCCTTCTCTTTCCCCGTTGATTAAATTGAACAATTCTTTTTTAACTTCTCAAATCTAAAAAGTGTTCAACCCTTCATGATTTGGAAACCAAAGGGTCTATAGAGGTTTTGACCCAAAAAAAAAGGTCTATAGAGGTAGTGAAAGACACAAATATGCGACAAACGAGAAAAAAAATTATCACCACCCCAATATGCGAGAGATAGAGATAGAGAGAAAGAGAGAGGCAGAGATTTGGCAGCGGGTAGTGTTTGCTGCCACAAGTAGCTGGTACAAAAATTAAATGAACAAAAAAGGAGGTGCAGCGGCAAGAATGTGGAAAACTAAGGATTTTTGACTCTTTAGTTCCTGCTAAAGGTAAATTTGAAAATACATAATATTTTTTCATAATTTAAGGTTGTCAGCATTTTTCACGAAATTATTCTATTTAAGTGAGAAAAAAAAGGCATGAGCAATTTTTTTTTTTCCCTTGTTTACTAAGGGCCTCACTTAATGATAGCCCTAGGGCCACCAAAATATCAGGGCCGGCCCTGTATATAACATCTGCATAGGAGAATTTCTGTATATATATCTTCTATGTGTGTAAAATGACTAGAAATACATTTGAATTGTTTTTAGTGTGAGAGCATGGTCACAGTGGAGAAAAATTTGAAGGAGATGGAGATAGAGTACGTGAAGCGCAGGGTGGAGGAGGGTGGAATCTACGTGTCAATTGCAATTCCTAGAAACAACAACAACAGCAGCAGCAGCAGATGACATGCCTCCCTTCTATACACATCAAGGAAGATTACCTTCCTTGTTCATAAATTGTAAGGTGCGGATCATTACATGTGAAAATTTGATTAACGAACTTGAAAACTTATCTAGTTTTTTAATTTTTAGTTGATAGCCTGAAATCTTGTGTGTTTTAACTTTTCTAGCTGTCTTGATTGAGTAACCAAATATGAAAACGATCTTACATATAAGAGCAAGGGAAACCAAAAACACGAGGCATAAACAGATAATATATAAGCTGGCAGTAAAATGAAACTTACCCACCACATCACAGGATGATGAGGACATCTGCCTAAATGAAAACAGAAGAACTGGGAGCTCCCTTCAGTCCAAAACATAGAGCAAGTGCATCTCATCATCTCATAGCCGCGCTGTTCTGTTTTGGGCTGCAAGGAGCACCCATTTCTGCAATTTCCCCATGAAGTCAAGGAGGAGAAGAAAGACAAAAATGGATGGCAATGGCGCATGGCCAGCTATATATTTTGAAATTAAAGGGGCAGATGAGCTCAAATTTAATACCACTATTGCAGTAGAATAGAATGGCTCATGACTTGGTTCAAGCTCTTCAACCACTCTTTCTAAAACATAAATGCTTGCATGACAGCAACAAAATGAAATACAATACAAACATTGAATTGATGCATAGAAAATTATAGGAAGAAAAAAATGATTGGCTATTCCTCGCTCTCTATACTACTCCTTTTAGGCAATCGTTCTTTTTCTCTTATTACTTTTTGACTTAATCAGAAATTCAGACATTTGGTTTTATATTATGTATGAGTGAATCTCCGTTCATTGCATATTTAACTATGGCATGGGAACGGCTGTAATGTCATATGAGCTGGTATTGTATATATTTTTCTAGTAAGGAAAAGTTTGTGGCTGCCTTACTTATTTAATTCCTTTTATGTATGGGGCTGTACTTTTCATGTTGAATTCAACCATATTAAGTCTTTAAAAGTGTGCAATACTGCGCAGTATATGATCCATTCTGAGATTGAGATCGTGAGCAGGTATTCTGTGGCAGACTGGACAGCAGTTCAAATAGAGTTTACTTGCACGAAGATGAATTTAAGATAAACTTCTTCAGAAAAAAATTATCTGATGATCAGCCTCTTATGTTCTCTGCCTGGGTAAAAGTTTGATTGGTGCTACGTAAAATGGCTCAAACGATTTCAAATTGTTTAGGCTGCTATATGAAATCAATGGCTTGGTCCGAGGGTACCGATGTACCAGTGAAATCAAACTATTTCATCATTGTGTAATTTCTCCCAATGTTTTCAAAGGCGAGGCGTATAGGCGAGGCGTTTTTAGTAGTGCTACGCGAGGCGTAAGCCTTGAAGCATTGAATTGTAAGAAAAATTTCTACTAAAATTTCTACTTAGTAAGAAAAATTTATGAATAATACAATACAATTAAATTGTACAACTAATTCTTATTGAACCATAACAATCTTTTAAATATAATTAAATATAAGTACTAATTGTCATTCAAAGCATAATAATCAATCCCAAAACATAAAATATTTGTTCAACATCAAAACAAAAACATAATATTTCTAAGATACAAGTATGATGCATATACGTCAAATTTCTACTATATCATATAAACGAATAAGATAACTAACATATTTTTAAAAAATTGAAAAAAAAATAATACGGAACTTCAAATGACAATTGCGAAGAATTAGAGAGAAAAATAAATGACTTACTTGCAGTCGAAAAACGAAGAGAATTCTTAAAATTGATGGAGATTATCTAGTAAGGGTAGAAATTAGGGTTGTACTATACAATATATATATATGCGTGTTAATATATTAATTTAGGGGGAAAAAAAAAGGTAAGTAGTACAGTCGGCTGGAGATAGGAAAGTCAAGAAGATATTAACTTTCTTGCTTTAATTTTATTACAAATTAAGGGAAGTAAAAAAAAAAAAAAAAACATGCGTGTTTTCTATTTTTCAAAACACTCCAAGTGAAACGACGTCATTTCACTTTAAGTTTTTTTTTAAACACCTCAATTGAAACGACATCGTTTCATTACAATTAACCTATAAAAAAATCTACGCGAGTCGTCTTCCTCGCAGAGCCGCAGCCAATTGCAGACGCCCAAAATTTCTTCCAGTTCTGAGTGTCCAGATTTGCTCCTGCCTGGAAGACGCCCCGTTCCGCCTTGCTTCGCCTCGCTGCGCCTTGAAACGCCTCCTCATGCCTTCCCCGCACTAAACGTGCAACTCGCGAAACAAACGACGCCTTGAGGCGATTTGCTGCCGCCTCGCTCCGACGCGCGCGAAGGCATGCCTTTGAAAACACTGATTTCTCCCAAATACGGTTTTCCAGTTGTTGATTATTATTCCAGGTAAAAGAACATACTGCAATGAGTCCAATACAGTCTTCATCAAGTTCAACATGTATCAATCAAGTGACAACATTAGATCCATCTAATTTTTCCTGTATAGAAAGGATATCAGCAAAATAGATTGATTCTCAGGTACTTTACCAATAAAATGTCCCAAATAAGAATTTGTTCATCTTTTCGAGGATACATATGAAAAGCCAACAAACAAATAAGTCAACCCAGTCCCAGAATCAAATCAAACACAGAAGGTAATAAGAAACGATCATTCATGTAGTGAATACCAACTTGAAGCTTGCTCTCGCAGTCACACAGCCATTTTGCTCGCTTCCAAGCTTCAAAGACTCGGTCTTGAGCCCTCTCTCTCTCTCTCTTGATTCAGTCATTGTATTCATATAGCGAGCAAAATGGCTGTGTGACTGCGAGAGCAAGCTTCAAGTTGGTTCAGTCATTGTATTCATATAGGGTCAAAGAGTGTAGCTGTGAAGAAATCATCAAAATCAGAGTTGAAATAACCGTTAAATCGTGATTTTTCGTTTATAACCGTTGAAATGTTTTGTTCCATTACTTGATCTTTTAATGTTTATTTTTTCCGATTTTTGGCGTATATGATCTCGAAGTATAAACAAACAAGTTTGAAGGTTGGATCATTGAGTAGCTTTAAATTTGTTTATTTTTTACGTATAACACTTAAGAAATTGAATAGTATATATATTTATTAGAAGCCCTAAAAAAAATTTAGACTTTGGCGACCAATATAATATTAGATATTTCATCTCGCAAAACTCTAAAAATTTGGGCGGCACCAAAAATGGGAATTTTTTTAATAAAAAAATTACGACTTTGCGCGACCAACATATAGTTGTTCGTCGCGCAAAGTATACTCTAAAAATTTGGGCGGGTACAAAAAATGGGAATTTTTTTTACGACTTTGCGCAACCAACATATAGTCATTCGTCGCGCAAAGTATACTCTACAAATTAGGGTAGGTACCAAAAATGGGAATTTTATATAATTAAAAAAAATGACGACTTTGCACGACCAATATATAGTCGTTCGTCGCGCAAAGTATACCCTTAAAATTTGGGCGGGTACCAAAAATAGGACTAGGGAATATTTTGGTCGGCAAAGTCTTTGAGCGACCAAAAATTCGTTTCGCAAAACCCTAAAAATTTGGCGGGCACCAAAAATGGGAATTTAAAAAAAAAAAAAATCAGACTTCGCACTACCAATTTAATGTTTCGTTGCGCAAAGTGATACGGTTTTTAAAACCAAAATAACTCCTCCACCATTTTCTCAATGTCTTATACTCTTACCTCTCCTCTCTCTTTCCCACTCCCCAAATCCTACCCTTTCTCTCACACTCACTCCTCTCACTTAATCTCTCATCTCTCTCTTCACTATCTCTCACTCTCACTCACCTCTCACTCTCACTCACTCTCTCATCTCTCTCTCACTATCTTCTCTAATTCTCTCACACTCACTTCTCCCTCTCATTCTCACTCACTCAAAATCTTGCCAAATGGTATATTCTCTCCAAATTTTAAATTTTTTTCATTAATATGTGTTTTTGGAGTTAGTATTGAGTTTATGCCAATTTTTTGTTTTTATTTTATTTTATTTTTTTGTTATTTGACAATATTTATTTTTTTTGTAGGGAATTGTCGAGACTTTGACGGCTAAAGTTGAGGATTTGAACGCTATCTAAACATATCCTCCACCACTACCACCACAATAGGCTTGTAGATTATATTAATTTATGTGTACATTTGAATATTATATATATTGGATAATTTGACCACTATTTTTCATATGTAATTTTATTTTGAATATGTTAATTTAAATAATTAAAGTAATTATATAAAAAAAATCATACAATTAAATTAAATTTAAAAAGTAAAAATTTGAAAAAATTAATATAATGAAATTGATATAAGAGAAATAATAAAACAAAATGTCAAAAACTTTGCGCGACAAAATATTTCGTCTCACAAACTATTAAACTAGTTTATTTTAATTTAAAAAAAATTGAATATTTCGACCAAATGTAAAACCCAATTACATTCTGAGAAACTCGACCAAAAGGAAAATAAAAACACTTATACCCTTAGTTAGTTGAAACCTGTGCATACACTTCATTCTTCTACGTACGCAATGCAACACAACAGCCAACACACACATCAAAATTCCTCCACATTAAAAGAAATAGAACTATCAGCTAAAGAGATCAAATCAAATGTATCATATCATGCTATCAGCTAAAGATAACAATCAATAACATATTTTAACCCCATAACACCAAGGGGCTAGATGGCAGTAAAAGACCAATCCATAATATCTTATCAAAGACGGATTCCCTGCTCCTCAACTACTTACACATTACATGTTGTTTTCTATTACATGTCCCTCCTTCCATCCGCTTTTTTTTTTTTTTTAATTCATCTTCTTTTTCCGTTTGCAGTCAGGTTTTTTCTGGTTGGCTTTTTAAAGCTGCCTCAGGACTTTTCATGCTGCATGTGGGCTATTTCCTCCTTGGTTTCTCTGCAAAACCAAATTACATTATGAAAAACTCAACCAAAAGGCTAATAAAAATACTTATAGACATACAAACTATTAAGCCTCTTGATTCGTGGTTATTAAATAAATAAAAATATTTCATGTAAACACATTTCTTTCACCTCCCACATCAAAGAATTCACATCCATAGTGGTTTCATCTTGTTGTTTTGGATGCTCCATGCTAGTTGCACTCTCTCCTTCTATGGACCACAAGTCTCGATATCCATTGTAAGAACTGTTGAATGTAAGGTCTCGATCATATGTCTTCCGTCTTCTCGAACAAATATTTGAAACGGAGTGATGCAAAGATGTTGAACCTTGTAAAATTCAAAATTATTTCCCGTCGTAACATGAAAGAAGTCATGGTTCCCCAAATGAACCAAATAGTCATTCTTAAGCCCTTCAAATGGACATGGCGGAGATGCAATCTTCAGGCCATCCAATTTACACAGCTTGATTAGTGAGTATGCAATACTACCGTCGTCGCGTTTGTTCATGTTCAAGGAGAATGCTATAATCTCATCCACCTCAAACAGATTCATGGCATAGATGATCTCGCCTACAACCACAGCCCTCCCTCGGAAAGGAGTATAATCATGAGTGTCAACTTCCACTTTACTCCAATTCTCTTTACCCACGTGAAAAGCAACCACATTAGAGCTTTTGAGTCCGTCAAACAGTGTATACAAAATAATGCCATAACAAACAGCATAACCAGTTACCCTCCTAGGAAAAGGATAACTGAATGGAAACTCAGGCATTCGCTCCCAATTTTTCTTATCAGGATTGTATTTCGCAAAGGATGGAAGCGGATCTGCTTCGAAGGGCGATGCATCTTCAAGAAAATAGAGTCTGTCATAAGCGGACACAACTGTTCTACTCGGCTTAAACTCGAAGGTAGTAGTTATGGAGGGATCTAATTTCCTAGTTTTGGTATCAAATGACCTAAGGCAAAGTTTATCGCAACCATCCTTTGTAAATATATATAGTTGGGAGCGGTTGAAAATCCTTGCACCTGTTTTAAAACGGCTGAACTTGTCTACAGGTTCAAGTGTTGCTCCTCCGCCCATATCATCAACTTCTCCCCCGTATTTGAATTTAACTTCATACAGGGCACCTGTGTTTTCCCTATTGCAAGTCATCACTAAAAACACAGATCTATGTTCCCTCCGATTAACTGTCATTGATGCATGCTCCTCCATGGGCAAACTGGACAGAGAACAGAGAGATATAGAATAAGTCAAGTTAATCTTTTCAGACAAGTCGAAAAAGTTTATAAAATAAAAAACAACAGCGAATCAGGAAAAACAACAATTAAGCCGTGCACTGACCTTGGGTAAGGATGAACGGCCCCATGTTTGTGACTACAGGCCCTATTGGAGCGTAGTAGGTGAAGCTCCTCCCATATTGATTTCGTCGAATCGACCGGTTGGATGTGCTGCGTGGATAGCCCGGCTAGAGATATCTTGCCCAGGAGCTTATCTTCGCCTGAAGCCATCGTCAAGGCATGGTCCTGAACATCATGAACCGAGGTGAGAACAGCAGCCGCCATGGTACCAGATTATTGATAGGGCCTTTGCTATTGAAATGCTAAATTGAGGGACAAGGGAATTTAGGGTTTGGGGATGCCGCTGCAGAGGGGAGTTTTTATAACGGTTGGTTGGGGGTATGATATGAGGAAAGTTTCGAACTCGTATTAAATATACCACACATTAGGCAGGTCTGGGCCATGACTCGGCCATGAAGACAGCAGGAGACTCGACCATGACTTGGTGTCTGCCTTGTATTCTCTATGATACTTCAGAATCAGAGATGGGCTTATTGTCTATCAGTCGCTCTAGATTCTTCCTTCTTAAAACTAGTTTGACCTATGAATAAGGATATTAATCTTCCCTTTTAATTAGTGTGTGTGTGTTTACTCTCGCCAACATTTGGTCTGACCTGGGTAAGAAGGAAAAGACAGAAAACCTATGCCATATATACATGCAACATTCCGCCATTTCCTCCTCTCAACTCTATTTATTTTAAACCTGAATTTGTAGCCTTCAATCCAGTTCTCTCTATTTGGTTATTGCACGTAATATTTTCCAAGTTGAGAAATAGAGTGTTATGAAATGATGAAAGAAAGCATGCTGCATTTGAAGTCCTTGAATCACATCTCATTGGTGTGCAGATCAGTTGAGAAACCAACAACCACCACCCTTCATTTTTATTGAATTGGTTTACTCTGTTTTTGAAACATTATAAATATTGAGTATTAATTTGGTTTTTGGTTAATTCTGTGACATTTGAATCATTGGCTATTCAATTATGGCATTGGCATACATCTTCTCCAATCTGAAGACCCTGATAAAATGCCCAAGAAGATCACCCAGATTAACCCCAAGGATAACCACATTTCTTTCTAGGTCTCTCTCTCTCTAGCTCTTTTATTCATGTTTTGTATGCTTTTATATATATATATATATAACATCTGCATAGGAGAATTTCTGTATATATATCTTCTACGTGTGTAAAATGACTAGAAATACATTTGAATTGTTTTTAGTGTGAGAGCATGGTCACAGTGGAGAAAAATTTGAAGGAGATGGAGATAGAGTACGTGAAGCGCAGGGTGGAGGAGGGTGGAATCTACGTGTCAATTGCAATGCCTAGAAACAACAACAACAGCAGCAGCAGCAGATGGCATGCCTCCCTTCTATACACATCAAGGAAGATTACCTTCCTTGTTCATAAATTGTAAGGTGCGGATCATTACATGTGAAAATTTGATTAACGAACTTGAAAACTTATCTAGTTTTTTAATTTTTAGTTGATAGCCTGAAATCTTGTGTGTTTTAACTTTTCTAGCTGTCTTGATTGAGTAACCAAATATGAAAATGATCTTACATATAAGAGTAAGGGAAACCAAAAACATGAGGCATAAACAGATAATATAAAAGCTGGCAGTAAAATGAAACTTACCCACCACATCACAGGATGATGAGGACATCTGCTTAAATGAAAACAGAAGAACTGGGAGCTCCCTTCAGTCCAAAACATAGAGCAAGTGCATCTCATCATCTCATAGCCGCGCTCTTCTGTTTTGGGCTGTAAGGAGCACCCATTTCTGCAATTTCCCCATGAAGTCAAGGAGGAGAAGAAAGACAAAAATGGATGGCCAGCTATATATTGATGAGCTCAAATTTAATACCACTATTGCAGTAGAATAGAATGGCTTATGACTTTGGTTCAAGCTCTTCAACCACTCTTTCTAAAACATAAATGCTTGCATGACAGCAACAAAATGAAATACAATACAAACATTGAATTGATGCATAGAAAATTATAGGAAGAAAAAAAAACACATAAATTTTGTAATTAGGAGAATATAATTTTAATTTTTACCCATGGATGAATGCCTAGCATGCATTGATTAGAAGAAAGAACTGGGCACCATGATGACTTGATGAGTGACATGTCTAACTGACAAGAGAATCTTCAATAACATACAAAGGTAAAGGTAATTCCCAAGTGTGGTTGCTAACTACACCTCAGGTTTCTTTTTCTTCTTCCTCTTAAGGAAATGAAATATTCCCCACATTAGTCTTATGATACATGTTCTTTGCATCCAACATTAATTCCTTTCTTTCTCTTAACTGTTTCATTGACTTTATTCATCCCCCTACTTTGACTCTCACTTCAATTTAGCCAATAGATTTAGTAATTGGGATTGAGTTGGATTATTTATTCCTCTAAAACCTCACAATAATGCATATTTTTTTCTGTCTCTTTCTCTGCAAGCCTAACCAACTTCTATCTACTTAAATTCCCTTCTGCTTGAAATGTTGATCACGTAGCAATTATTTTTGAGTTGCTTTCAGTGGTAATGTGGATGGCTTGGATTATATAAGAAGCCCACATTCACCAAAATTCAAATCTCAGACTAAAACGCAACTTCTCCCATCAGACCATCAATGTCAAATTGTCTACTCTAACAAACATGCTTATGCTAGCCCCACAATGTATGTGAAATTTAATTTGGAAAGAGATATGTTGGTGATTGTGTTATTTTATATATGGGTTTTTGGATGTGTATCTCCAAACTGGCTAAACTTTTGAGTGTAGGGGGACCATAGACATGTTGTCCTAACGAAATTAAAGTTGAAGGACCACGTGAACGATTTTGAAAGTTGAGGGACTCAAATGCAAATCAAGTTTAAGTTCATGGACTAATAAAACGATTAACCATAATTTCTGATGAAACGCTTGTTGTGACCCAAATACAACTTGGGCTCTTTTGGTTTAGGGCCTTGGTATTATTAGTTCCGATTTTGTTGGGCCTTGGTAATTATCAGCTCCCATTTTGTTTGGACCCTTTTTCTTTTGGTATTTTCTACTAATTTAAATCAGGATTGTTTGTGAAGTATAAATATCGGAATGATTTCATGCGTTTATATCCTATGAGAGGGCCCTCATGAATCTAAAGCCAATCTCTGTACAGTCCTTCCATAAGAACTAAAGCTTAATTGGACTTTCTACTACTGATGTATTTCTATCTGACAGTAATGCATTTGCATATCTGCCATTCTTCCACAACTTTTTGTCAAAGATTTTGCACACGTTTGCAGCTGAGAAGTGTAACATTTGGTCACGAATACGACCGTGAGTTGATCTTGTCGATTGATGCATATGCAACTCACAATACATTAATCGTCCAGATAAATCCGCGCGAGTCGACGATTGCTGTATCATTCTTCCTGTATATTTTTTATGTGGTGGAAATGAATGACGGCAAAGCTGCCCAGGTGTCTCTGGGCATTTGGCCTTACCCAAAATGACAAAAGTGGCGTGGTACACTTAGAGATGGTGGCCTCACAAAACAAAGACACGTGTAAGGCAGGTGGGCCCCAATTGCCACCAAGGAGGAACGGTGAGCCTTGCTTGGCACGTCGCTGTGGTGAGGATTGGACCACATATAGACCAGCTGAAAATTAGCTTTTATCGTTTATAGTCCAAAAGAAAAATTGTGACAAACCCTAAACTTGAATTCCCTCTCAACTATAGAATATAGGCATTTCTCCCACACAAGCAACACAATCACGGTATAATGGAGATTCGAATATGAGACAACTAATTTATATAAACGTTTATTTCTTTAGAATTTTTGGTATGGTATTTCATAATATAAACATTATTGGTTGTAGTAGGTCCTGAACTGTCTTGATTGATGAACTAACAGTAAAATGGATGGTCATGGCATTTCGTTTAGGCTGGCAAAATCCTGATAGGACAAAGCAAAAGAAAACCGGACCCAAACTGAAACTGCTGGATAAAGTACAAGAGGACACAACATTTTAGTCTCTAGCAGAAGAAAAATAAATAAAAAAAATGAAGTACAAGACACAACATGGAAGAAAAGGACCTTCCATCACAAATGGTGGATTTGACTTTTTTTGTGGAGCCTTCCTCCATCCACGCTCTTTTAACACAATTTTCCAAATCAATATTTAAAAAAAAGAAAAGAAATTAGAATAAAATATTAAAATTAATATAGAAAGCAAACCTTCATTATTATTTTTAAATAAAAATAAATAAATAATTAGTATCTATAGTATTACTGGCTAAACCTAGGTAGAATTTGAAGCCCTAAATTTGGTAGCGCCGTAGGCAGAGCCATCAGTTAGGACTGAGGTTCTAGATGATTTTAAAATTGACGGATTTTGTTTGTTGGGAATTTTCTTAAACTTCTCCTGATTTTGACAAAACCTACCAAACTCGTTTTTCTTTTATTATCAACAATCAATATGATCGTTACATATACACACAACTTTCTATATATTCAACATTTCACATGTTCATACTTCATTTGTGCATAAGTTTTTGTTTTCTTCGAGTTTCCGTGGTTTATAAGTTGCTTTAGAGCCTCCCAATTAGCTATTCTTTGGGATCTTTCGTTTTCAACTCGTTTGTACTTACATTTTTGCTCATTTTCATCACATTACATCATTCATGCTATATTATGAAACTGTATCGTTGGACTTATATATTATTCATTTATCTCGTATTGATGTGTTTTCAATTCACAAATAAACAGCCTAACATAACGCGTACAATACGAAATCATATCATTTCATTCAACACACTTGATTGCATTGCCCCTTTTGTTTGACCTAAATTTTACACGAGTGGAGGCGGGAATTAAGGATTGACATGATTGTGCTAATTAATTTGTGTTAAATTTTGGGTTTGCTTTAATGAAATAAAGTGGGTGTTGGTCCAACTCCAACCCATAATACTCATTGATAGTGTGGTTAATTTGTGTGGCGAGGCAATTGAATGACACGTGTCGAAGACCCTAATCAAATCACACATGTCCTCCCTGTTTCCGCCCACCACCACACATGGCAATGATGCGAATTCCCATAGCAGCCCTGGGTCCCGCACCTTATTCCTTGCCCCCAAATTAATTAATTTAAACAAAAACTAATCACCAAGAAAATTATTAATTACAAATCTAATGGACTAGTGTGTTACTGTAGGACAGGATATAGGTGATTCAATGACTCTCTGGTCCACTGCTCTGACTGTGAGAACGAGTTTACTAGAGCGAGTGAGCGAGTTGACTCGGTTGAGTAAGTGCAGTAGTCAGGAAGCTCTCTGACGCGTCATTCCAGCTGTTTATCCTATGGATTCCGTGAGTCGTGACCGCATACATTAGGGGGCCCACCCCTCCTTATGGGACCTACCACATTTCATAATTTTACAATTTAATTACTCATCTCCATTTTTTTTCCCCTTTTATTTTTGTTGCCAACAGATCAAATCTTTCTTTGAGATTGATTTCAAAAAAAAATATCTTTCTTTGAGACCACTCAACTTGTAACTTTTTCATCCTCTTAAAGGGGAATTATTGTATGGTATACAACATAAGTTATTCATTTTGTTATAATATAAGTGAATCAGTGATATTACATAATCTTACTTTAGTATCACGTTATTATTATTGATATTTTGTTTATACTTTCAACTTCACGTTGTAAATGTATGATTCAGAATAACAAAAACAAATATATTCATTCGAAAATAGTGAGATTTTTTAAAAGTGGCTTTTTTTTTTTGATGAGATTAAAAGTGGCTTTCGTGTATTAAGATACATTAAGTATTTCGTGTATCTAAATGTAAAGGGGTTTCTTTACCAATGATGTCAAATAATGACATGTTATGAGTCTGTGAGAGGATTCTTTTTCTTAAAGTTGATTTGTAGACTAACCTACATTAGGGTTTAATTCCAATAAAATAAAAAGGACAAATAGAATAGTCTTTGATTTATTTATGGTATTCCAGAAATAATGAAACATTGCATTTGTAGGCTGATGATGCAATCAAAGGAGAAAACCGAAAAGGGTTTATAAATAAATAAATATTTTTTCTAGTCAAGGAAGTTTCATTGAAAAAAAGTATTTTAGAAACAGTGGGCTGAGAAATTAGAATGGACCTTTAAAAAAAAATTATTTGGAATTGGAAACATAAATTCTTGAAACAGAAAACGAAAATATAAAACAATTCGAGATTTCTAAAGTTGTTTTTGCTGAATTGAATTCATTCAGAAAAACCAGATAACTTTATATTTATTGCTTGGTCAGTGAAAAAGCTGTGGAATAATAAATACGATTTTCAATTTATTCATTTACAAGCCTTGTAAATTAGCTACCAAAAACCCAACAGGAAAAAAAAAAAAGAGGGAGAAAAATGAAAGTCTTGTGGAAATTTGGAATGGTTTTGTGTTATTAATGGCTATACACAGTTGTAAAAAGATGAGGATAAATAACATAACCGTAGAAAGTTTTCAAACTTTGGTTTAATTAGACTATTTATAAGAACACCCTAGTTCGGAGAGAGAAAGAGAGAGAGAGAGAGAGGGGTGGGATGCGTGTGTGTTGTGTGTCTGGTTTTGGTATTTGACTAAAATTGGCTTCCTTCAGAAGAACAAGAAAGAACAGAGACCACAATGGCACCCACTACCATTCTCCTTCTCTGCTTCACCATTCTCAGAACCCACAATTCCATTTGATCATTCAATCCCCACATAGCAAAACCCAAGACCCAGAAACCAAAATTAACTGAAATGGCCAAGACTGGCGTGTTTGATTCTGATCCGGCTATGGTGGCCAAAGCCACAGAATTGAAGAAGGAGCTGCAGAGGCTGGTGAGGGCTATTGTTGAGGACGAGGATTTCAGCACCCAAACAATCGATCAGGCCAAAGACACTCTCTCGGCTCTCAAGGAATTGAAATTCAAGAAGAGATCGCTGTCTGTGAAGCTGAATGATGTTCTTTCTTGCCCTCCAGAGTTTCGATGTCCACTTTCCAAGGAGTTGATGAGAGACCCTGTGATTGTTTCTACAGGCGAGGTTGGTTTTCTTTGGCACTTGGGTTTTTACATTTTGCTCTGTTTTTTCTGGTTTTTAATGTCAAATTCGAAGCTTTTAGTCCTTTGTTGGTGCTTTCAGTTTCTGCAATTACCCTTCATCTTCTGTTTGTTGGGCTGAGAAAATGTCGGCAAGGAAAAGATCTTAGATTCTTTATTCATTTGAAGTTTTTATTTTGTTTTCCTTTCACTTTCTCAGCAACCAAACGGAGCTCTGAGGATTTAATTTGTGTGGTACGTAAAAGGAAGGTGATTTATTGTCTTCTTCCTTGGTTACAGTTTTTTACTGTTTCTAGTATTATTTTAATTTTCTGGTGGTTGGTTGAAGTTACAGTGTGGATTTAAGGTGCTGTCCTGTTTGTACTGATTCTGGAACTTGAATTTAAAGCACTAATTGTTTGTTTGGCTAAAGTTTTTGAGATTTTTTTTCCCTCACTATTTATGGTGGTAAAATTAAACATGTATGAGTGTAGTTTCCTTTCAGAAATAAATATTGCCAGTTTTCTGAGGATTATTTAGATTAAATTCTGGTAAGTACAGGTCCTTTGTGTGTATATTGCTTCTCTGTAAATTCTTCAAATCAGTTTAATCACAGCAGAAGAATTTACAGAGAAGCAATATGTTCCAAATCACATGATCTGGTCTCCTCCATGATCTTTAATTTGGCAAGTGTGTTCTAAATCCGCTTCATTTTTTGTTCTTTTTATTGACAGACATATGACAGACCATTCATCCAAAAAGGGCTAAAGGCGGGCAACAGGATATGCCCTCGAACCCAACAAGTACTCTCGCACACAATCCTTACTCCCAATCACTTGGTTCGTGAAATGATATCGCAATGGTGTAAGAATAGAGGGATTGAATTGTCGGATCCTGTTCTCCTTGTCAATGAGGATGGTATAACAGAATCGGATCGAGACTATTTTCTTTCTTTGCTCCAGAAGATGTCTTCTGGATTGCCCGAGCAGAAAGAAGCTGCAAAGGAGCTTCGGTCGTTGACAAAGAGGATGCCTTCTTTCCGGGCACTTTTTGGCGAGTCTATACATGCCATCCCTCAACTGCTCAGTCCACTATCTGAAGGCAAGTTTGAAGATGGTATTCATCTGGAACTCCAAGAAGACGTGATCACAACGCTCTTGAATCTTTCAATCCATGACAACAACAAGAAGCTTGTGGCAGAAAGTCCAATGGTAATTCCTTTACTAATTGAAGCATTGCAATCAGGAACCATTCAAACAAGGAGCAATGCAGCAGCAGCCCTTTTCACTTTGTCTGCTCTGGATTCCAACAAGGCACTTATTGGGAAATCCGGTGCCCTAAAACCCCTCATTGCCCTCCTAGATGAGGGGCATCCATTAGCTATGAAAGATGTTGCTTCTGCAATTTTCAACCTATGCATCACCCATGAGAACAAGGCAAGAGCTGTGAGAGACGGGGCAGTGAGGACGATTCTCAAGAAGATAAGTAACCGTATGCACATTGATGAGTTGTTGGCCATCCTTGCAATGCTCTCAAGCCATCCCAAGGCTGTGGAGGAAATGGGAGAGCTTGGAGCCGTTCCTTGCTTGCTCCGTGTTATCAGGGAGACCAGTTGCGGACGCAACAAGGAGAATTGCATTGCAGTCCTTCACACAATCTGTTTAAACGATCGAACCAAGTGGAAGGAAATTCGGGAAGAAGAGAACATGTACGGAACAATATCTGAGCTTGCACAGAATGGGACTTCAAGGTCTAAGAGGAAAGCTAGTGGCATTCTTGATAGGCTGAACAGGACTGTAAATCTCACACATACTGCATGATGAGATCTCCTTTGTGAGTATATTTTGTAAATTCTTCACCTATCAGTATAGTACTCGGGCATCATGTGGTCATCTCAAACCCTGTTTTGTATGTTCTCTTTTTATCTTCCAGAGTTTCAATTTCAGGTTCAGAAGCTAGCCATGAACTAATAAAAAGCAAGCTATGTATCATATATATTTTTGTATATAATTCTTTGTTTTCTTTCTTGGAGATGTTCTCAAACCTTTGTTTCTGCACAAAACTGGCAGTTTCTTCTACCCTTCTTTCTTCAACAAAACCATGAATATTGACAATTTGCCAACCCAACGTTGAACAATTATTGGAGACGCATTTGTTTCACTACAATCCAGTAGTGGGATCCTTTACTCTCTTTTTGACCTTGAAATAAAGCCCAAAAAAACACTTACCAATGTAGATGATTCCAAATTTATGAACGAATGGTTGCAGTTGCAGAGCCTTGCTGATGACCTAAAAATTTTGAAAATGCAAACGAGAAGAATGTGACCGTATTGAATGGTGCCTTGCTATGGCATCTAGTGTTTGTGGTCCACTGATTAAAGATGCCCTTCTCTTTTCTGTGAACTATTCGTTGGAGCAGATAGCAGAGAGCATAGCAGTTAGCACCAAAGTTATCATTTCATTTCTGTATATATCTTCTTTTGGCCTTCCTCCATCGTCCCTTTTGATATTTTGGAGGATTTTTGTGCGGACAGTGATATGAGATTCTTCATCTTCTTTGATTCCTTGCACTTAACTTTTCTTGCCCTCCGTCAAACTCATGGGGACTCTATTCTTTGTCCATTTTACAATAATGAAGCTGTATTTACCTTTGAATACTACAAAACCTAATCTGTTAGGCTTATGTGTTCACAGTGTAAAGGAATTCATGAAATAATTGGCCTAGGGGTCCCGAGAGACATGGCTTTTGCTGAGTCAACCACGTGTTTGTGCACATCATGTTTTCTTTTTTGTCATTCGCTAGGAGGAGGAGGGGGAGTAATATATTGGGTTACCTTAAAATTATCTCTTACGTGAATCGAACTCGGATGCACTTTGAGAGAGAAAGGGAGAATTTAACCCACTTTTCCACTATGGTGCCACCGCTAATTTTTTGTGTACTTGTCGTTTATGGGCACATAATTGTACATTGAAAAAGGTTCATCTTGAGCAGTGGCCAGGTCATATTTGACAAGAGAAATGTGATTTAGATAGGTTGTCTAGTTGTCCCTATAAACTTCTTATTAATCAACGACAGAAGCATCAAGCATGCCATCAAATTACATTCCAACCTGTAAACGGGCCAGCCGTGTCGGTCCAAATTTAAACAAGCCGGTCCAAATATAAATGGTCTGGACCCGTCCCAAATCCGGCCTGCCTGTTGCAGACCTCTGTACATATTTGATCGGTAATTATGAATAATGAGTGATCACATTGACAAACCACCATCTATAACTTCACCGTTTGGGTTCAGTACTCCTTTTAAGAAAGTTGAATTGTAAAAGTTTCGTCTGAGAAACATAGATAAATATATTCATGTTTACTTAGCATGAATATGGGGGAATTTAGATAAGGGAATTAAGGTATTGAAATTGAATCAACTACTCTCTTCTAGTTTATTCCATTCCAAATTTTGAGGGTATTCGATTATAGATTTTAATGCGTACCTCACATATTATTTTTATGCCTTATGTCTACTAAATAATAATTGGAATTTTTTCAATATAATAAACACAGGAGAAGTAATAATTAGAATCATTCATAATACTCGTTGATAAGCAAACATGTCAAAAGAGTGAGAAAAAAAAAATTCTTTAAGGGCAAGTTGAAACAAAATGACTTTTGCTCAGAGGGAGCTAAATTCGATACGTGATACTTTTCGGGGGCACTAGAGTAGTTAAGTCTTTCGATGACTATTTATTGTATGTTTATGTAGTTTATTATTCATCCTCTCGCCCGTTTTCCATTTGCTTGCCCCCTCCTCCAAGTCCCGTAGTTATCCTACTATCCTCTCTCATTTCAGAAGGAAAGTTTTTTTTTTAAATTTTGGTTAACAATAGTTTCAAAAGGTTTAATTAATTTACCTGAAATGGGAATATCGGCTAAAATACTCGAGCACAAGAATAAAATTGATCATGTGATAACAAGAGAATAACGCGGTAAAAAGCATTTTCGTATTTACCCCGAAAAGAGCCAACAAAAAAACTAAGCGAGAAGGGGAAAAAAAAAAAAAAAACGAAGGGCTCCTAGGGTTTTTCCTCGCAGCCTCCCATATATAAGGGAAATAAACTCGAAGTGCTAGACTCTTCGCAGCTTCGCTCTCGCTCTCGCTCACAGAACCTCCCGGATTAGGGTTTTCAGAGGCTCGTTTCTCTCTGTCCAAGTTTCAAGCATGGCGAATGCATCGCCTCCTCGTCTGCTCAGTCAGAAAGAGGCTGACATCCAGATGATGCTTGCCGCTGAGGTCCATCTGGGCACCAAAAACTGTGATTTTCAGATGGAAAGATACGTCTTCAAGCGCCGCAATGATGGTATAAATATCTCCTCTGTTTTCGTCAGATACAATCCTTTTCTTAGTTTTTGTTTATGCTTCTGGATTTGTGATGGATTATGAGAAAATGCATATGATGGGCACCTTCTAATTTGTAGGGTAGGTGTTTTTGGCAGATCTGATATATATATTGTTTAGTTTTAGTTTTATTTGTTAGCATAGGTACATTTTGTAGTTGTAATTTTCTTTGAAGTTAATATTGAAATGTGCCTCTGTTTACTGGTCATTCTGTTCAATTTACTTGATTTTAGAACATGAAATGTTTTGTTTAAATATTATTTAATTGCATTTTGGGGACTCTGGGTATTGTTTTTAGTTTTTGACTGCACTAATTTGTTGTTGAGTTATGTGAACAAGAAACACTGTGATTTGACATAGTTCTCCCTATTGTTTTGTTAGGTTTTGATTTGTTATAGGAACAAATCTTTTGGTTATTGAATTGGCACTTAGTACTCAAATACTGATTTGGTCAATTTCAGGGATTTACATTATCAATCTCGGAAAGACATGGGACAAGCTTCAGCTGGCTGCCAGGGTGATTGTTGCGATTGAAAATCCCAAGGATATTATTGTACAATCGGCAAGGCCCTATGGTCAGAGGGCTGTTCTGAAGTTTGCTCAGCACACCGGGGCTAATGCAATTGCTGGAAGACATACCCCAGGAACCTTTACCAATCAGCTTCAGACATCTTTCAATGAGCCCCGTCTCCTCATTCTGACTGATCCAAGAACAGATCACCAGGTGACGGCCAACTTTCATTTCTGGGGTTCTTCTTTGTTCTTTTTAAGACTGTTGCAACAGTAAAGTTGATGTTATTATCCAGGGCTTGTTAAATGTGAAATTTTTATTTATTTTCTGTTTGTGTATGTGTTATTATATTCTATTATTTCCCAATTTTGTTATGCTTGTTTTCTCAGTGTGCTCTAATAATCTTTATGTGCCTGCAGCCAATTAAGGAAGCAGCTCTTGGAAACATTCCAACAATTGCTTTCTGTGATACTGATTCTCCCATGCGTTATGTTGATATTGGCATCCCTGCCAATAACAAGGGTAAGCACAGCATAGGATGTCTTTTCTGGATCCTAGCAAGGATGGTTTTGGAGATGCGTGGCTCCCTCCGTCCAGGGCATAAGTGGGATGTCATGGTAAGCACAGAACACCACTTTTGAATTTGAAATTGTATGTCTGGACTTTTGTGCATTACATGTAAAGCAACTAGGAGCTTACTTAAGAGATAGTCTCTAAACTACTTATCATGGCTCAAAATTTCTGCTTGCAGGTTGATCTATTCTTCTATAGAGAGCCTGAGGAGGCCAAGGAAAAGGAGGAGGAAGAAGCTGCTACAGCGGCGGATTATGGAATTACAGATTATTCTGCATCTGGTGGCCTTGCTGGTGGTCTTACTGGTGATCAATGGCCTGCCCAAGTTTCTGATGCTCCTTGGCCAACCGATGCCCCTGCAGCTATCGCAGCAGCTCCTATTGTTAGTTGGACTGCAGAACCAGGTTTCACTTGTCAACCTTGTTATTGTTGTAAATTTTGTGCTATCATCGCACTTCTGTTGTCTATTTCTGCTACTTATGTTTGTTTTTTCCCTGTCCGGTTTATGTGTTTGTTTGCAGTAGCTGCCGCAGATGGGTGGGGGGAGCCAGTACCTGGTCCTGCTCCTGTAGTTGATGGTGCTCCTACTGCTACTGGCTGGGATTTATGAAATTCTAAATAGTGCTGCTCATAACAGCGTAGTTGAATCTGTAGTAGGCTAGATTTTCATTTCTTTCTTTTTGGGTTTCTAAAAGGATTGTGATTCCATTTTGAAAGATGGATTGTTTTTGAAACTGTTCTAGATTGACTCCCTCTATTGAAATACAAACAATTTTGCAATTAAACCCAATATAAAAATTTTGGCAATACAATTCCCTATATTTATTTGTGGGGTGGATCTAAAGGAAGATAACAGCAGGGAGGGTGTAGGTGAATTCTGGTTGGGAGACCTCGCTGAGGCTCGAGTTGGTTTTGGCAAAATGTCCATGCTGCTTTTGTTGTCCTCGATGTTTTGAGTAATTCTATGTTATGTCAAATCCATCTCACTAATGTTAGTTGTGGAGCGGCAATTTGGTCCAATCTTGCATCTACAGGGGTCTGCCAATAATTCTTTTGGGGATTGTTTGTTGGCTTAGGGTTCAAAATTTTTATTTATGGATTTGAATATGGTTCAAATGATAGTTCAAATTGAGGGCAAGTAGCGGTTCATATCACGTTCAGATAATATGTTGGGAAAATTGAGGTTTTTAACTGTGTACAAAGGGGAATTGCATAATGGGAAGAAGATTGCAGTATAGAGGATCGAATCCGGAGCAGTGGCTGAGAAGGGGCTAAATGAGTTCAAGCTCCACTTGTTTGGATGGAAACGAGGAAGATAACATCGGAACACAGCTAGCTCTGATCGTCAGGCTCGTCATCATTGCCATGACTATCAGAGCCACCTATGCTGTGCTGTTCTCTTCCCCGATAGTCACAACAGTGGAAGAAGACGACCCAATCAATGGCTGCACCCTCACTCAAGTGACTCGGTTTATTAAGGTGATAGGTCTGGTGCGTATCTCGTTTATGGTGCTCAATGGTCATGAAGACGAAGAACAAGGATTCGAGTGGTTTTACGTGGTTGCTGCTGAAATTAATTATCTAAAATCTTAACAACAAAAAATATCTTGAAGCTTCCAGACCTGTCCCCTTTATTTTTGATTGCTCAAGCATATGTGAGTAATGAAATACATAGTGAGGTACTTTTTCTAGATTGCCGCCACAGGGACTAAAAATAAATACAATAACTGAATTAATTTAAAAGCTCTCCTCCCCCCTTCCTAGTCTTGGAAGGTTTTTTTTTTCCCCACTGTTGGGAGGGGGGTGGGGTGGGGGGGAGGGAGGGGGGCGCATTCTCACAGAGTGTCATAAGGAGCAAACCATAAACCACTAGCCTGCATACCAACAACTCTACCACTACAGCTAGGACCCCATTGGCTAGGGTTAGAACAGTTCGGTCGAGGGAAAGTGTTTGAAAAACGAGGGATCAAACCCTAGAAGCACCATGAACCCGAGTGTTAATACCCGTCGCTTTTTGAAGTCAAGAAAAATAAAACAAATTAATGAACCACAAAATTTGAATCAGATGGGCGCAAAGGTTCGGTAATCAATAATCTAACTGGTTTCTGTACAATTTCAAAAAGGATAAGGACCTTCTGCAATATGATGATTGAGGGCACAGCATCATACATCAAAAACACTGCAAATATAAATAAAAGTGACTAACATTCATTGAGGGCACAAAAGATCAGACACAAAAAGCATACCTATAGGATACTGCACTCTCCCACTGTAGTTCATTACATGTTTTAGCATCACTATCTCGACTCTTCTAAGTTTGTTCAGAAGAAAAATAAACCTTCACTCTGTTCTGTAAGCCCAACCATGTTCTTGCAAATATGCTTCAACTGCTTCTTTTATGGCCAAGTTTGGTATTAACTGTGATTGATCAAGTGGCTCGCGCGTGATTGGATCGAAGTTACCCACCTAGATGATTGCAAACAAAAAAGTTGGAGATTGATGTAGATATATACATATAAGTAGAGTGTATTAGTAGATGCAACCAAACATTACCTTCTCAAGATGGTTAAGGATCACTGATCTCTCATATGTAACCCCACTAGGAGTAATCACAGGATCACGAAATATGTCGAGAGTGATTTTACAACAGAGGTAATCCGGCACCTGAAGTTTTTTTTAACATTGTCACATGATAATTGATATTTTTCTTAAAAGACAAAGCACAAAGGGAAATGGAAGATAAAGAAAACCGTGTACTCTACTGACCTCACTTGGTGTGTCAGCTTCTGCAGCTTTCTCAAACACTCTTCCTAAAGCCTCTAACTGTCTCATATGAGTAGGACCAGCTTCATCCAAAAACCCTTCCATTTCAAAAGCGTCATGTTTCTCTTTGAGAGCATTCTCACAAGCTTCTCTGAGACATGAAACAAGTTTTATGAAGCAGCAACCAGAAAAATGAACATCAAATAATTATTCAGTTTTGAAAACCATTTCAGACATCACTGGCCTGAAGGAGACATACTTCAAGTTTTGCAATTCCCATGAACGTTTGCTTGATAAATCCTCCCACTCCATGTACTTTGCTTTTGCAAGCTCCTGCCAGATCTCCTCTACCATATAACCCTTCGGATTGGCGCCCCTCCCAAGATCCAAAGCCTGTACAAGGAAGTTGAAACAAAACTTCAATAGAATTTTCCCTCTAACATAATCGACTGAAAAGGGGGCAAACAACTAAGAGAAATTTGCTCGATGCTTATAATACAAAGTACGCTAGACAGAAACCATTTCTTACCCTTTCCAATTCCTTAACTCCATCACCATACTCTTGCTTCTGTAGTAATGCAAGCCCCAACATATAGTGAGCCTGTCATGCAACAAATTTTCAATGAACTACATGAAACCATTATGATCCAAAAGAAGATGGAAAAGTTTCCATTAAAGAAGAAGACATTAGGTAAAAGCGTAAGACTCTCAACCAGGAAAGTCAGGAACACAAAGCATATAAAGAATCCATGCTTTCGTGCCACTATGTAGGTGGAACTCTTATTAACACTTCTTTAACCACCTGAATATGCTCAAATTGTATTAAAAGCATTTAACTCATAAAATGATAGCATGTTTGAAAAAGAAATTCAGGCCAAAGATTCATTAGAATGTTAACGTTCAATTCATTACAATTCAACAATTAATGCAAGTTTCTGCAGCACCAAGGCAATTATTAGATACTCAATTAGATACAAGAAGGGTAGCAATGTACCAAATCTCACTCCTCCAAACATGCTTTATTCTTGGGCAACAGACAACAAATAGGCAACCACATTTATAGAAAGGGCAATTTTTTTTATTTTATTTAAAAAAATACCAAAGCCAAAGCATAAGAATTTACCTTAACTGAGTTGTGTTCAAGCTGAATAGCTTTCCGAGAATCTTCTTCCACTCTTGTCCAATCACTGCATTACTTACAACATTAAAAGAAGTACAAGAATTCAATGACAAAATTTCATTTCTTTCATTATTGAAAATACAGAGAAAGAGCGGGTGATCATACATACTTACGCTTCAGATGGCAAAGGGCGCGATTCGTATAATAAACAGGAACATCAGGGCACAGAGTTATCGCCTTGAAACCCATCAACAACAAACAAGAAATCATCAATTATACAGACCCGATAAACATTCTGATACGTACAGAGCACATGAGAAGCGAATTGAAGAACAAAATACCTCAGTATATGCCTCGATGGAGGCATTAAAGAACCCTTTCTTGAAGTAAGAGTTGCCGGCTTTCCTGAGTTCCTCCGCCGTAGAAAATGCGAGACTCGGGCCCATTTCTCTCTCTATATTTCTGGGTTTCTCCCAAAATCGTTTCTTTTGGTGTTTCTGTGAGTGTGGGTGTGGGCAATTCTATGTTTTAGCAGCGGTTTTTGAATATCGGGGAAAGAGGATGGAGGGTTCGAGAGTTTTCCAGGCGAAAGCGAAAAAAAACCAAAAGCGCGAAATGGAAGAAGAAGGGAGGCAACGCCAAACCCTCAAGCGAGTCAGAGACGTTTCTTTGTAATTTCCTTATTTTGTTATTGGGAGTTTGAGAAGGCCAAAGACTTCACATTTGTTATTTTGCTTCGCCTTCCGCTAGAAGCTCACTTTACATCCCTTTTGGCAGGTTGTCTTTTTAATTTCTTTCTCTAAAATCCCAAAGTTTTTCAAGAGTAGCTCTCATTGGTCAAACTTTTCAGATTTCCAAAACTGCCCTTTGATAATAAAGAAATAAATAAACAAAGATCCTGGGTTGGTCTGACTGGCCAATGCCTTAAGTCTTTTATGATCCATTTGCATTTTAAAATTGGTCAATGGGAAATTCTAATCAAAGTTATTGTTTTTCTAATCCCCAAATTTTAGAAAACAAAAAGCAATCACCTTTTGGGTTTTTAACGTCTTGCTTATGTGTTTGGTATCCAATGCACAAACATCTGTTAGAATATATGATGAAATGAGTGACCACAGAAACTTCTCATGGTCATGAGGTTTTGGGCCCAGAACTTCAAAAACTATGCAACATATCATATATAGATGGGGGTGTCACTGTAAACCAGTGGCGTACATATGAAACAAAGAAAGTTCTGCAAGTCATGCTAAACATTTGAAAGAATTGAAGTAGGGATATTTTACAGAATTGTACACTGTAAATTACAACAACGGAATCGGATGAAATATGCCTCTAGTTTCCGGTAAGACTAGATCCTTGACCCTTGCTACCTTCAGAGTCGTCAGATAATGATAATTGCTCTCGAACTCGATCTACAAGTTGAGGGGCTTCCTGGTCTACGTTCAGCGGCCGCCTCTGCAAACTCTGCAAGATAATATATCCTCAAGACAATAAGCAAACTCTGCAAATATCAAACTCATATCCTCAAGAATGTCCAGTTTGACATAATAAGGAGACATAAAATGTGACTGATACTTACCTCAGAAGCCCATAAGCAATCAAGTGCCTTGCGCGGAATTATGTGTATGTGAGTCTGAAAGTACCCCATGTTACATAGTAAAATTAGCAAAAGCTTATCATATTGCTCAAGGTAAATAATGAAATAGCTGCATAAAAGGGTAAAATTCTAATGTCCATTAACAAGCTAACATTGTTCAGTTGCAATGAGATTTATGGAATTTTGATTGCTGACAGCAGATACATCAGTTCTCTTGTACGCTGCTGTTAATTTAATCAAATCGGAATTCAAAAAGATAAGTATAAGGACTCACATGAAATATAACTTGGCCTGCAGCTGTACCATTGTTAACTAACAAGTTGAATGAATCTGCATAATCAGAACTTCCCATGTTTAGCTAGGTATGCTTGAAAATGCAATTTCAATCACGGATGTCACTGAAAGTATCTTCGAAACATTAAGGAACACTCCAGCACACCCTAATTGCTATATAGCAAGACAGTAAACCCAGAAACAAAAAGAAAGTAAAATATGGTGCCAACATAAAATGACTTTGAACACATACCAGAATCAGTGGCTTTCATGATTGCACTGCTGATAAAGGGCACTTTTGAACACATTGCAGCTACCACCTGCAGAGCAAGTTCATTTGAACTCATGCAACATTATAATGTCCCATGAAAATACAGAAACACATGCATTGGACACTACAAAGTATCCAAACAACTTATATGAGATGTGCAGAGAAAATTACAGTCCAACCTGTTACCTATCATTAATATAGTCAAGGTGCTCATCAACCTTATGCTTATAATCCTAATGTTGGAGAATACCCTTCTATGTTTTACGCATACACGTAAACAAACTCTATGCTGCCATATGCATATCAAGAAATTCTTCTCATCAATATCGTCTAATGCATAACACCTGAAGGCAAGCAATACTCATATTTCATAATATCTAGCAACAGATTCATGACATTCATACAGACCCATTGCAAACTGATGTATCATTAGGATATACTTACATCTGGGGGTGTGGCTTTCAACGAACAAAAATGAGATTTTGGGATAATAAGAGAATGCCTGTGAACAAAAGTATGAAATTGAGTATGGGGAAAAAAAACTGTCATGTAAAGATGATAGAGTTGTACTGAGTCTTTCTATTATGCAGCGTTTACAGTACTAAAGAAATGCAGACAAAATTGCCACAACACTTGCAAGTCCGCAATACAGAACTAAAGTCAATCTGAAGCACATCATGTAGACTTTACAAATTTACAAACCATACAGTATGGTCCGGTGGTCATGTGATGCTACAAATCGTATCCCATAACTAAGACAACATGCCCCGTTCAGGGCAACACAGTTGAATCAAGTATGATTCACAAAACTGACAAACTATAATAAACACAGTTTCAATGCAGTGAAAGAAGCTGCTTTTTGTACTTATGTGGAAGTTTATCCTGACAAGTAATGATATTACCATAAAACTCCAAGGCAAAGAAAAACAAGAGCTAGCAGTAAAGAAAAGAACAATTGTTTCTTGGATTAATGATACCTTACCCACGACTCAGGGGATTTGTATCCAATATACACAAGCAAATATCATCCTCGTAAAGCTGCACGAAAAACAAATTCCGCAGAGAATCAAAACATGGAACAATCAGAAGTAATTGAACAGACATGGCAAAACAAAAATGTGATTATGAAGATTGCTTCAGTATTATAAAAACCCAAAAAGGCAACAACTTCACATAAAAAAACCAACTAGAAACATTTCCAAAACAAATAACAGATTTTGAACAAACAGAGATACTTATAAAATAAAACCCCTTACACAATCCACATTCAACAACTCAAAAATCAGTGCTGTGGTCTTATACTGCTATGAAAGTTTTCATCTTCAATATAATCGAAATTTTGCAGCTTCAATATAATGGGAAATGCAACGAATTTATAAAAAAAATTCGTCGAGCTTTTACTTTCTCAATTTGTATCTACCTTGAAAGCCGGTGATTCACCGCGGATGATTTTGCAGAAAACGCAGTCATCTTGGAGATTCCCCTTGTTGGAATCACCGGGTTGCTGCTTATTACCGAGACTAGAGTCGCAACTGGAGCTGGGAACGGGAACTAGTCGGGTCGGAGCCGGAGTCGGGCAGATATGGGAACAGAGAATGGAAAGCCTGCGAGCCTCCATTTTCAAGCAAGAACAGAGCTTTCGACAACAAGTATGGATGTTGCCATGTTTTCCGATGCCTCTGAAACGTCGTGGAAAACTAGGAAGACAGATAAACAAAACACCAGAGCTGGTTTTTTTTAATTTTATTTAAATAAATATTTTAGCTAAATAAAATAAATAAAAAATTAAGAGGGTCAGGTGTGTTTGCTTATCCTCATGCCATAACTATGGTCGGATTTTTGCTCCCAAATGGGCCAATCCGTAAGCTAATGAATATAGAATTTATTTTCTTTATTAAATTAAAAAATATATAAGATAATGATAAAACTTGCCTTCAGTATGTACATCAGCATTTATTTTTTTTATTTTTTTTACGATTTGTTGAAATTTTGGGAAGTTTGGCATTTATTATTATTTCATAATGGTCAACTTATTTTTTGCTGTTTGGGGAGTTCAAATAAAAAAATAGAAAGAAAAGATCTGATTAATTGCACAATTCTGCATCGTTTTCACACAAAAAAAAAGTTATTGAGAAAGCAAATCTGATTAATATTTTTTTTTTGGGACAAAAAAAAAAGACAAAAAGAAAAAAGAAAGAAAGTTATCTAAAAACTCTTTTCAATTATATACGCCCAAGGTTTCTGAACAAAAACCATAAACGAAGGCCCAAAGGTCCTTCACGAAAAAGAAACGAAGGCCCTAACTTTCCTTAGATCGTTTATGACAGTGGTGTTGGATTCCCCCTCCTTTCATGGCACTCAGGATCGAACCCCAGTGGGATTCCCCATCTAGGCATTTTCACCAATTTACTTATTTGTATTAGAAATTTCCAATTGTTCACATGGTTTATTTAATTAAAACGAACTGAACATATGATTTTACTAAATTATAAGAAAAACACATAACATGGGCTTAGAAGATGAGATGTCAAATCCAACGAGACACGGTCCCCAAATATAGTAAGCCCGTTTGAAACAAAATTCGTTTTCATCCTAAACAAGTTCGTCGTCCTTATTGTCATATCCAAATTTGAATTCTCATACTCGTAGATTAAATTAAATAACGATAATTTAAAAAATGGGAAAATATTTATTTGGGAGTGAGCACACCTCCAAGTTTCCAACTACACAGCAACAAGACTTTGACAATCAGTAAATGATGGTGTCGCTGACGAAATAACCAAAGTTTTGGTTTGAAACCAGAAACATTCCCTGCTCCGCACGCCTTCTAGAACAGTCGAAAGGAACCTTTCCCATTTTCTCGTTCTCCAGATTAAACAAACCAAAATAATAAAAAGAAGCCTCCGCCGAACCCATAAAAAAGGGATCTTCACTTTAATCATCGCTTCAATGCTTGAAATGTTCCATAAAAATAAATAATAAATGCAAAACAGGTTACGTATGCAAGCATTCAAAATGGTAATGAAGCCCCCAGTAAAGTGGTGAGTAAAAATGCTTCCATAAAAAAAAATGCTGGTTACGTCATCCCCAACAACATACAGGGAAAAAGCGTGCGCTCGAAACGGCAACCACCGTCGGATCCTTCCACGTCATCATAACCCCCTCCATAAGGATTACGTGTGCGCATCGCAGCGCACCTCTCCAACAGATGGCATTAAAGCCCGCACCTCACACCAGCAACAAACCCCATGCAACGGAGAAAAGCAAATATATACGTGGGCCCCACTCTTTCGAATTGAACCCTTCCTCACTAAGACTTGCCTTCTTCCCCAAATTCCTCTCTCTCTATCTCTCTCCCTCTATATATATTTCTACATTCGGGTCTCTGCACAGCTGCCAACGAAACAGAAGAACTTGAAACAATGGATGACCAAAACGACGGCGTCGTGGCTCCCAGCTTGGATTTCCAGCGCCTGAGAGTGATCTCGGCGCTGGGGCGCGGGGCCAAGGGCGTGGTGTTTCTGGTGGAGGATGAGGAGGCGGCGGAGTTCATGGCGTTGAAGGTGATTTCCAAGGACTTGATCGAGAGGCGGAGCAAGGAGCCGAAGAGCGACGGCAGCGAGTACCGAAGAGTCTGCTTCGAACAGCAGGTGCTGCGTCGTTTCGACCATCCGCTTCTCCCCAAACTGCATGGCGTTTTGGACACTGAGAAGCTCGTCGGCTACGCCATTGATTACTGCCCCGGCCGCGATCTCAATTGTCTCAGAAAACGACAAACCGAGAGGATGTTCTCCGATGATGTCATCAGGTAACTTAACTAATTCAGAGATCTATACGTCAAATTATGTTTGATTCCCGAGAAAATGAAATGACAATTTGAGTTTTGTTTCTTGTTTTAAAAAAAAAAAATAGATTTTACGCGGCGGAATTGGTTCTGGTGTTGGAGTATTTGCATGGATTGGGAGTGGTTTACAGAGATTTGAAGCCGGAGAACATTATGATCCAAGAAAACGGCCACATTATGCTAGTGGATTTCGACCTCTCCACCAAGCTCTCGCCAATGAAAAATGCTCAATCGGTTCGTGTCAGTTCAAATTCCACAGCCAAATCCAGCCCGGTCCAGAAGAAGCGGTGCTCGCCTTTCCAACGGTTTTGCAACAAGGGGATTTCGCCGGACGACTCTGTCTCTCCCGCCGAAGTCAGTTTAAACTCGGGCAAACCCAGTTCGGACTCCTCCGAGAAATCGAACTCGTTCGTCGGAACGGAGGAATACGTGGCGCCCGAAATCGTTTCGGGAAGCGGCCACGATTTCGGCGTCGATTGGTGGTCCCTTGGGGTGCTTCTTTATGAAATGTTATACGGTGAGACGCCATTTAGGGGGTCCAATAGAAAAGAGACGTTTTATCGGATACTGACGAAGGAACCTGAGCTTACAGGTGAAACTACGGCGTTGAGGGACTTGATTTCGAAGTTGCTGGAGAAGGATCCGAAACAGAGAATCGGCCCGGGTGAAATCAAGGGCCACGATTACTTTAGAGGGGTCGAGTGGGATTCGATTTTGCGAGTCTCGAGGCCGCCGTACATCCCCGAAATTGCGACTGAGGGTACGGATGGAATTAACAAAAAAATTGATGTGGAGACGGTTGTGCAAGGAATATTCGGAGGTGAAGATGGTGGGGAGAATAAAGGCAATGAGAATGATGAGAATAAGAATAATAATGAGAAGCAAAATGTAAATAAAAGAGAATGGGTGGAGGGATTGAATCACAACCCCACCCAAGAAAATGCATTTTTGGTTTTCTAACTAATTTTTTTTATTGCTTTATTTTTATGTAATTAAGGGGCATCATTAGCTTGTTTATGTTATTTAGACCTTAATTAACTGCAATAATTTTGAGCGCTTTTTTTTTATTATATTGAGCAAAAGCGTTCTTCTTTGCACGCAAATCCCAATCTGATACGTTTGCAAAATTTGATTATATGAATAGTTTGCTAAAACAATTTATCTCAACATACACTCGCACCTTCCAACTTCAGAATCAATTTTGTTATCCAAACTTGCCGATCTAAAACCAACATTAAATATTGAATATGAAGCCTCACCAGAAACAAAGAGGAAATTTCGAAACGGGGGCACGTGCTATTTAATTCACATTTCTTGATTGACAATTCAAAGGATGGTCCGTGAACTACTATAGTATGACTTTGGTGTTCAACAATTGGAGTCGGCCGCTTATTCAATACCGAGTTAAGCGGATGGCGTAAAAGAAACGGATAACCGAATATTCAGATTTCGGTTAGTAATAATTGTTTTATACTTGATCATCTGCTAACCCTAAATGCCGGTTTCCTTAAGTTGTTGATTTTTTTTTTTTAGGACACAGACAAAGTCTAAACTACAAAAATGAGACATTTGACCTTAGACAAACACAACTATAATGTCGTGGAGATTCGAACATTAGACCTCTAATTTGCAAATTAAGGCATTTTTTCAGTGTGCTAGACCTCGTTAACTTAACTTGTTGGTTTAATAATACAATTAAAGGTCATCGGGTTTTAACTGCAACAAGTAGTACTCGTTGAATCCGCGTGTCACGAGATCAATCCTAAAAAAGAACTTGATTTTATCATCAAACTTTCGTAGCTGGCTTGGCTTCCATCCAATAATGCATGAAATGCATGTGCATCCAATTTTAGCTTACAATGACTACCCATTGCTAATAATTGCAATATTTGCACCTAGAAATAAATACATAAAATTGGTTGCAATACTTATCTAGATAGTATAGTGAGCAACTATAGCCTTTCCTATCAAGACCACACCAGCTTTGCATGTGTATTTTCCGTGAATCCTAGCCGCTCAAAATTAATATCAAATACCTTCAACTGCAAAGGGGTCATCCATTTATGGTTTTGGACCCTCCTTTCGGCCGAATTCACATATTTTTGTTCTTAGCCACGAGATCCAGTTCATCAAATTATATGGCAAGACAAAGACTGTGGACCTTACGACGGAAAGTGGGTTAGATGTGGACATTCGTTTTTTCATTTTGGTTTTCACAAGGAACATGTAGCCAAAATAATATAAGCTTGCATCGGCAGTTAGATTAGAAAACTTGTGTTTAGAATAACAAAACGTCTTAGTTTGTTTTTCTCTTTTTGATTAACAAGAATGTTATGAGCAGTTGTACTCGCAATTGAGGTTCTGTGTTCAATCACGCCTTCCCCAATAAATTGGTTGAATTAAGCTAAGTTGGAGAGGGTTTGATTAGAAGAAAATAAATCCTAAGAAAGAGGTTTTTCTCCTCTCTTTTTTTGTCAGTCTTTGCTTGGAGAGGGTTGAGTTAAGCTAAGTTGGAGAGGGTTAAGATTCGAAGAAAATAATACATAAATCCTAAGAAAGGTATCTATCAGTCTTTGCTTGTCGACCAGACAAATAGTTTGACTCAAGTAGCCCTTATTAAATTCAGATTAAGCGGAAAGAGGCTTATGAATTTTCCTTGAGTTGTGAGGTTAGAGGATGATGGATAATGACTTGCTCCCCATGAAAGAACGTGAAGTAAATTGCGACATAAAACATCTATCTGTATTTTGTTGACATCTTCTCTTCGCTTTCACACCCAACGAAAATTCTTCTCTGTTCTCCCTTCACAACTTGAAGTTTTTTGTACACATTAAACACATAAATACAAAATTACCCATAAACCTTTGTATATGCTCTTCTTTAATTCATGCAATAATCTAAATTAAATGGGGAGGGAGACTTCTCTTACACACACACTACCAAGGTGTCATGAGAGTTCAAACATCGTGGGAGACTTCTTATACACATACACACTACTAAGATGTCATATGAGTTCGAACATAAATGAAACCACTAATCCACAAGTCAATGTCATTTTTTAAATATATTTCTTTTCTCAAAATACGCGTGAAAATAACACATAAAAAGAAAATTATTAATGGCTAAAAAAATTATTTACTAAAGTCAACTGTCCAAGCTTTGACTTTTGGCCCTATTCATAGTATTTATTTGGTATTTTTATTTGGTCTTCATAGTATTTGCCTATTTGGTCTTACTTGGCGGACTACTAATTCTAGTTGGCCAAAATAAAGAAGTGTATATTTCCAGTTAGCTTTGGGAAAACAGATCAAAAAGACCGCAAAATGTTGATATAAAAATAGTGACAAAGGGAATTATATAAAAGCAAATAAAAAAGTTAAACAAAAAAAAACGTGGACGTTCAATTCAACACATTCGAAATGAAAATCTCATTGTAAATGTAGGAATTTATTTGTTTCAGAAAATGAAAGCTGCTTATTCTTCAGTCAAGTATTCTTTATTGTCTGCGTCACATATGAAACTCAAATCACAAGAAGAAAAATATAAAAATAACACATAAGAAGAAAATTACGAATCACTCAAAAAAATAAAAGAGATATTTAGTCATATACTCATTCTTTGCACTAATAATATAAATAACCCATATACTATTTAATTTTTATAAACAAACTCAAAAAATTATTAACTTCGTTGGGAATATCAATGTCTTTTAAGCTTTATATGATGGTACGCCCTAAGAAATCAGAAGGCATATCGTGAGTCAGGCCCTTCATTTAGGGTATGCAAGATTAGGATATGCACTTAGTTTCCTGGAAATCTTTTTCATAGGCTCCATCTTATAGCAGTGATTGATCAAACTTTTATAGAAATTTCTTCTAGCGCTTTTCCCACTTCACCATTCAAGAATTGTTATGCGTTAGACGCTCATTGTTTAATGAGTTGAACTTGTTTAAGTCCACAAATGTATCTCAAGGCTTGGGACTGCCCTATTGAAAAAGGAAAACAGAAATACTAATTGCACTTTGGATCCAGTTGGGCATTATGTTGATACGAAAACAGTGACAAAGGGGACACTATAAAAGCAAAGAAAAAAGCAAAACAACGAAAAACGTGGACGTTCAATTCAACACATTCGAAATGCAAATCTCATTGTAAAAGCAGGAATTTATTTGTTTCAGAAAATGAAAGCTGCTTATTCTTCAGTCAAGTATTCTTTCTCTGCGTCACATATGAACCTCAAATCACAAGTTACGAATGTAAATTTTTATTATTTCTAGGCTGAACAGGATTCCTGCAGAATGATACTATAAATCGTGTCCAAAGCAGTCCACAACATGGCAGATAACTCAATGAATACGGTAGGAAGGGGCAAAGAAATATGGTAAAACCAAACACGAGTCGACAGAACTTCATGTCATTCAACATCGCTAGATTAGTAACATAGTCTAGATCCAACAGTACTGAATTGAAAACAAAATCAAAATCCTGCATAAGATTTCTTCCAAAATGCTGAAAACTAACATAGTAGGAAACACACGAAGCAAAATAAACCATAATAGCTCCAAAGCTCACTCGTCCTCCTGGCTGCGCAGCCTGGAAAGTTTGTTGGTAACAACAACATCCAATTGCGCTGCACGCTCGAACGATCTCCTTTCTCTTCTTGGTGGAAATATTGTGTGCAATCTCAGCACAGTAAGTCCTGCAGTTACATTAGAGAAACAAGGGGTAACAAAACTCTAAAGCATAAAAGACTTCTCTGAAGATTGTGAAAAATATTTTAAAGGAACTGTTGCATACCTGTTGTGCATCATTAGGATTTCAACCTCTTTGACATTGTGCACAACGAATTTCTTGAACTTATTAGGGAGAAAGTGGCGAGTCTTCTTGTCTGAACCATAGCCAATGTTGGGCATCAAGGCACATCCCTTAAACTTTCGCCTAACACGTGAATCAATACCCTTGGGCCTTCTCCAGCTTTCCTGCCATAAATAACATCCAACCACAGCAATTTCATATTAGGGCCTCAGGATGCATGGAGGCACAGAGAAGTCAGGGTCTCTGAGATACTTCAACATGTCCAAACAAAACAAGCAACATTCATCATCAAATAAGATAAGAAATTAGACCACTTGATCACCCAGCAAGCATCTACTATCCAGACTTGAACTCTAGCAGGCCAAATTATCCATCCCAAATATAGAACCAGAGCAACAATCTCATTGCCAAGCAATAAAATGATGCACAATGATATTCATCACCTCACCACAAGTCATTTTTTAAATCGTTATCATATTCTAATTACACTCTTAGACAAATAGATCAAAATAAAATAATGGATAAATCCAACTTTGGTAACTCCAATAAACATATACACCATCCCAAATATAGAACCAGAGCAAGAATCTCCTTGCTAAGCAGCAAAACGATGAACAATGAGATTCATCACCTCGCTGCAAGTCATTTTTTAAAATCGTTCTCATATTCTAATCACACTCTTAGCCAAACAGACAAATAAAAAAATGATGGATAAATCCGACTTCGTGTAACGCCAATAAACATATGCAACTCTCCACGTCTCTGAAGATTACACTTGCTACTGCTATATTTGAAACAGCAAAACAATTCAAAACACCTACTCACTCAATGCTTAACTTCAAATTTTATGGACCCTAATCATTACAAGCAAACACAAATCTGTAACTTAAATTATCTTCATTGCCTTGCAAATAACACAAAATATGCAAGCATTGGTAAAATTAAATTATCCCAAAACCTAATTGCTTAAGACATTGTACATCGTACTGAAAGACCCCATTATAAGTTATATCAAGCAGAACAATTGATAATACTTCTTACACTAAAATTGAAATTTCAAACAATCCGTACGATTCAATTACTTATGAAAAAAAGGAACAGAAATGAAATGACCCAGAGATTCATACCTTGACGCATATCTTCCTGTCACTTTGGGGCCTCTTGAAGTGCTTGGTACGCTTCTTCACAATTTGCTTCTTCAGCAAAGGGACAGCCATTGTTTCTGTCACTCAAACCACAACAAAATCATGAATTTACTAAAATTATACACAAACAATAATATAGATAGCTGTTCCTGTAGATATTAGGCCAAAAAGCATGGTGTTTTGAAAACAGAGGAGTATCTCAGAGATGAGAGTTTCGAACCTGATTCAAAAGAAGAGCAGTATGTCGCTGCTGAGGAGTTGAGGGAGGGAGGGAGAGGCACAGAGGGCCTAGGGTTTTAAGTGAGGGAATATATACGAAATAGCTGCAATCTGCTGTGGTCGACGACACCGTAAGAACATTTTTTTTGGGCTGTGAGGAGTCCTGAGCCCAATTAGTTGGATCATCGCCTCCAATCCAGGCCCAATTGAGCAAAGTCCAAGTTACTTGATTTAAACAATTTGAATCTGTTGAAACAGCAAACATGGTTTTTTTTTTTTCTTATGTCTTTGTAGTCATTACATAAAGGCAGAATATGAGGATGTTTATTAGCACTTCATTTTACTTCAACTAATATTGGCTGCCTTGGTTTGATTGTTTGTGGCCTGGGCTTCCTTCGATTGAGTGTGGTGGGTTTGCTTGTTGGGTTTATTGTCGCATTTAAAGCCCATCTGATATAACGAATGGGCTTAAATTGTTGAGTTTGTGCCATCCTCCTTTGGGCGAGTTTACGGAATGAAATTCATCTTTTGAAAAAGAGAAGAAAAAAAAGACACCCAATGAGGTTTTAAAAATTACACAAACACCTCATGGGGTTTTAAATTGTTTCCATGAAACCCATTTTCATTGATTTTTGGTCCAAAAATTGATGATTTTATACTAAACAATTCTCTAAATGACAAAATTGGGCCTTGAGATTAGATTACATATACTTCATTAAGGTTAATTTTGTCATTTGCATAAGTTTTTAAAAATGAAATCATCAATTTTTGAACAAACAATCAACAAAAAGGGGTTTTTGTGAAAACAAATTGAAACCTCAAGGGGTGTTTGATTAATTTTTGAGACTTGACGGGGTTTTGCGAAAACACAAGAAATCTCAAGGAGTGTTGGTGTAAATAACTCTTAAGAAGATCAATGTAAGGTGTCAAACTCAGGGATATGGTTCCCATATGATCTTAGGTAGGAATACATAAATAATAGCATTTATGTAGGAAGAAAAAGAAGAAAAAGATTCATGCTACACGATTTCAATTGAGTCATTGTACATGATCCTGCATTAAATTTAGTAATTTCAATGCACTGTCTATATAAATAAATAAATAATTCAAAACCCATTCTTTTGAATTTTTCCATTTACATGGAGAAATTATATAATACTACGGTAGTATGGCCAAGTGGTACATCTTATACACATGTTATGATATGGGTGAACAACATGGTATAAGTTTCTATATTTTGATATTCGCTTTCAAAATGTGCTCTCCTGATTCTGGTCCAGGATTCTCCGTAGGGCCTAAGCAGAGGCCATATTTCTAATACAAAGTACTCAAAATAGACTAACATGATTCGTTAGGGAATAGTATCAATAAATATCCACTTATATTATAACACATATACAAAATGTATCACATAATCATACTACCATAGTATTTTATAACCACTCATTCAAATGACCCTATGTGTCAAACGTAAAAAAAAATAAACCAAGGCACAAGGCATTTCCATGAAAATTATGCATTGTAGTCTTCTACAAATGATCGTTTCCTAATTCTCCCCCTTGAAATTCAAAGGTGTCATACAAACCAATGGGCAGGCATTCAATGCAGGATCTCAGGAATCTGTTTCACTCCAACTGCATTGACAAAATTGTAATTAATTAGCATGCATTGTGACATTATACATGCAGGGTTTGGACACAAGTGTCTGCATAGCCTTTAGCCATATCCCCACTTAGTAGTTAATTTTTTGCCTCAAAGTTGTTTCTAGCCTCAGTTTTCTTCTTCTTATATATTCCTTCTCATTTTACCTCTCACAACTGATCAGCAACAAGCATATCACCTTTCCCCAACTTTCTTCTTTTGGTTCATTTCTTCAAACCTAAGGGTTGATCATTTTGGTAAGTTCATCAGCCCACACCTTCTCATGTAATTTGTGGTACAGATCATAGGGAAATACCCACATCACCTAACACAACCCAAATTATATGTTTTCTACTCTACTTCTTCTTCTTTTGCAGAAACTATTTGTTCTTCACTTTAATTTTCTGCCTTCTTGGTTTTGTTCGTCATCAGCTGCAGGATTTTTCACTTGCAACTGGGTTGTTTAGAGATGATTATAGAGAGAGATCAAAATGTTTTCAACCAGAAAGAAAGTGATTATCAATTTGTTGACTGGAAAGGAAGAAAGGCAAATCCTGGAAAGCATGGTGGAATTACAGCTGCTGCCTTTGCATGTGGTAAGTTGCAAGTGCAGGGATCTTAACCCTTTTGTGTTTTCCTTTAATAATATGAAAATGATACTTAGGATCTTTAATTGATGGTTAAATGGTCCCTTTTAAAGAGTAAGATTTTTTTTTTGGGTCATTTGCTAGGGAGGGGTAGCGGGGAGTAATATGTTGGGTCGCCTCGAGATTGTCTCCTAAGATTTTAAGCTCATGACTTTATCTCACTCAAATTCAAACCCTTTAACCCAGGTTCTGCATATATACTAGCATATTTTACACTTTTATTTTCATTTGTTAGTTCATATTTTACAAACTAAATCGGGGATGCAGAAAAAAATTGATAATCAAGAGAGAGAATGTTGTATTATGAGGTGATTTGGTCATAATTTATTTTGTGTGTGCAGTTGTTGAGGTGTTTACCAACATGTCCTTCTTAGCCAATGCCATCAACTTTATCACTTACTTCAATGAGTCAATGCATTATCCACATGCTACATCAGCAAATATGGTGACCAATTTCATGGGGACTTCTTTCTTGCTCTCCATCCTGGGAGGCTTCATTGGTGACTCAATCTTCACAAGATTCACAACCTTTATCGTCTTCTGTACAATTGAGCTGCTGGTATGGTCTATATATGTTGTTTTTGGGTTTATAAGACCTATCTTCATATCAGTAGTATGTGACATGAAATTGAACAAACTTTTTGGTACCAATTCTAGGGGCTAATCTTGCTGACAATCCAAGCTCTAAACCCGCAATTTCGACCGGCGTTGAATGAAAAGCCTTCTCAGCCTGAAGCAGCCATTTTGTACACTGGCCTTTATAGCATGGCTGCTGGTGTAGGCGGAATCAATGCCTCCTTGCCTGCCCATGGTGCTGATCAGTTTGATCACGGAAACCAGAGGCTCATCTCGGCCTTCTTCAATTGGTTTTTCTTTTCCCTCTGCCTTGGGGGCCTCATAAGCTGCACTGTTCTGGTTTGGGTGGAAGAGAACAAGGGCTGGAACTGGAGTTTTACTATAACATCCTTAGTCTTGAGTTTGGCACTTTCAATTTTCATCAGTGGGAGCCCATTTTATAGACACAAACTTCCTGGTGGAAGTGCATTGACAAGAATCATTAAGGTAAAACTATACTTAGACAAATGCAATTGAAAAAAATATATATATCAAGTAGACTGTTCTGTTTGGATTTTAATTTATTTCTTTTTGGCGGTGTCAAAGGTACTAGCTTCTGCAGCTCGAAACTGCAAAGCCTCACCAGAAGAGATAGTCGAAAACCAGTATGCAGTATCTACAATCAATCCAAACAGAGTTGATGGAAAATCCCATAACAAGTTCAAGTAACTCCTTCTTTTCCTCTCTCAATTAGTCCCTAATTAGTTAGGTGATTAGTGTATGGTAAATAGACCTACTATGAGCGTTTAAACTTTGAGTGTCACACTTTTGGACGTGTATAAACAAGTCCTGGCCTACCATATGAGACCACTCAAATTTTGAGTGGGAAGAAACAATAAACTCTGTATACTATTTTCATGTACTTTTTGGTCTAATAATGCCTCTAATTTATCAGGTTCCTAGACAAGGCATTGATTGACAACACAATTAGTGAAGCTCAAATTGAGGAAACAAGAACTTTTCTTGGCCTTCTACCAATCTTTGCAAGCACAATCATGATGAACTGTTGCCTAGCACAACTTCAGACATACTCAGTGGTGCAAGGGGTCCTAATGAACCGAAAACTACACAATTTCGAAATCCCAACTCAGTCACTAAGTGTGCTCCCACTCTCCATTATGCTTGCTTCTATTCCCTTATACGAAAAATTCCGACGAATCTTAAGTTCTAAGAAATCAGAAAAAATCCACATTTTCCAACCACTTTGGAGGATAGGACTGGGGCTAGCTCTTGCATCAGGATCAATGGCTGTAGCTGCCCTAGTCGAAGCCAAGAGGCGCGAGGCAGCTCTTGACAATGCCACATTGTCAGTGTTCTGGCTTGCCTGGCAGTTCCTGTTGCTTGGAGTCTCAGACATGCTCACACTTGGAGGCATGCTTGAGTTCTTTTACACAGAGGCACCTGATAGCATGAGAAGCATGTGCACTGCCTTGTCATGGTGCTCAACTTCCATGGGCTACTTTTTGAGCTCTGTGCTGGTGTCCATAGTAAATTCAGCCAGTGGAAGATTTGGAAGAGAATGGCTTGGAGGAAATGACATAAATCACTCACGTTTGGATCTTTTTTACACCCTCCTCAGCACTCTCAACACCCTCAATTTCCTCAACTACATGTATTGGGCTAAGCAGTATTAATTCGGTGTGACAAATTTTAATTAAAACTGTATGTAACATCTCATTATGAACTTAACTAAAAGTTAAACCAAAGTTTAATGGGCCTCTCCCCATTTTCTTCATGATTGATTTTTGGGGTCCTTGTGTTTATAATCTGATGCAGGCTGGGTGTGTCAACATCATAAGTTGTAATTAAAATGGCTGTTGGGTGTGTTGAGGATTTGAAGTTGATGTGCTTTCATTGAGGTCAAACACAATAATCACGGAAAATATGCTCCTGGAATATGTGCAAAGTATATCCACCTACCGGGACTTCGTACATTGTCGTTTTCGTCTGCTGTTTTCTGCATGAATTTCGATCCTGTTTCAGCTGTCAACCCTCTAGGCTCCTACCAGTGATTCAACAAATCATTGTACTGTTTACTAGACTAAAACTCTTGGGTTTGAGAGTTCAAATTTTGAATATCTTCTTATGTCATGGAAGTAAGTCGGTAATGATAACATAACATATCATATTGTCTGATTCGATAAAATTTCTCTCTATCTTAGCTCGGCTCCCGAATCACTTTAACTATACTACAAAGATCTTCAACATTATTTGAGAGCTACGGTCCAATGCATTACCATCAAAACAAGAATTATAGATAAAGCTTTCGCAATTGTCAACTTAAACTATTCACTGAATCTTGTCATTTAGGAATCATTTTTTAATTTTCTGATCTGAATTGAAAAAACTAAAATGAATTCTTTTCCTGGCATCATCACGCAAACTATTTGAATCCACGCAGCGGGAGCGATCAAAGGGCTAAATAGATCTTAATCTAATCTGGTTTGACTCAGCCCTCTTCCCCAAAAAACGTGCAAGTCATATAATTTTAAAGACAAGTTCCTTCGCCTGCGGGGGGGTTAATAACTTAATGGTGTTACTTTGACCATTAAAAGTTGTTTAAACTTCTCGAAAACTATAAAACAAAATAAATAAAGGAAGATAGTTTATTTGAATCAGACAAAAATCAGTAGAAAAAACAACTGAGAATGCAGAAATGAAGGCATGTTATTTGATAATACTCATTCTAAAAAAATTAAAAAAAGAGAGGCTATGGTGAATGAGGTGGTTCATCTCTCTTAGGAGCGATATTCTTATTAGGATAAACTCCGATTATGTGTTTTAAACATAAAAGGTTTGAATTTACAACTAATACGTGATATTTTCGATGCTATCGAATTGCGATATTTAGAAAGGGGGAGATATTAGTCAATTCCATACCTATAATAGATTGGAATATATACACAAAAAGACGAAAAAAAAATCCCAAAGATAATACTCTTTTGAGAATAATGAGACCTTTATCATCACTTGCATAAAAAAATAAATATCATAAAATTGGAACCAAATTATTGACATTGATAGAAATAGTCTCAGTGGATGTATGTAGGGTATGTCTGATTTTGAACCAAATTAATACCAACAAGGCAAAAAACACATCTCACCCAATCAAGAGCTTGAAAAAAAACCTTATTTTCCCTGATAATTACGAGACTTGGGACACATCATGTTTCACTGAGGACTCCCATATCCATTTTAAGGAGCTTAGACTGTGACAACAGAGAACGCCCATTCATATGTGGCCAGTGAAAAATTCACAGTGGAAATGGAATCAAATTCCAATTCCAAGTCTTTCCATGGATGTAAAGTCGTCTCCAACCTAAAGTGGAGGGAAAGCAAAGACTAAAAGAACAAAAAAAAAAGTCATTCAATTCCCAAATTCAACCATTCCCATTCACCAACCCAAAAGAAAAAGAGAGCTAATAAATATGGCTCACTGCTCCCAAGTGCCTCCCCCACATAACGGTACACTTTACATGTTGCACGTAGCCTACATGCTCCCCCAATTTTAAATTTCCCATTTTCCATTTTTTTATTCGTGACCCATTTTTTCTTTATTTTTACAATCATCGTTTGTATACAACTATGTACGCATTAACTGTGATATGATCAACTGCATATGAGAAAATCGGTTGCATACAATTATTACGGGTTTATTTAGGCTTAAGAACATAGTTGTATGCAACCCGAAACCATACAATCAAAACCAATACAAAAGAGAAATTATCTTGTACATCCGCAATATCAGCATGACACGTGATATATCGAATGCATCTAACAAATTTTTTTTCAATATATATTCCCCCACCACCTTTACATTCAGCAGAACATCTCTCCCCCTTTTTCTTTTGACAACCAATCTCTCTCTCTCTCTCTCTCCATATTCTCCAATAATGGCTTCCTCTCTTCATCCTGTTCTTCTTGTCTCAGTCTCATGGATCTCCCTCCTGGCTCTGCTAATCTCACCCGCGCAAGCAGCCACCTGCAGCTCACAGACATTCAAGAACAAGCTCTACGCCAACTGCAGCGACCTCCCCGTCCTCAGCGCCTACCTCCACTGGACCCACAATGCCTCCAACTCCTCTCTCTCCGTCGCCTTCGTGGCGCCGCCGGCCAAATCTGACGGCTGGGTAGCGTGGGCCATCAACCCCACCGGGACCAAGATGCCTGGGGCCCAGACCCTCCTAGCCTACAAGACCGCGAACGGGGCCCCAGCCGTCAAGACATTTAACATCAGCTCGTACACCTCCATCGTGCCGGGAAAACTCTCGTTCGACGTCTGGGACGTCAGCGCGGAGTTTTCCAACGGCAACTTCACGATCTTCGCAGCCGTCAAGGTTCCGAAGGGAGCGGCATTCGTGAACCAGGTCTGGCAGGTGGGCTCTGCCGTCGACAAGACCACCGGTTTCCCCCAGAAGCATGACGTCGCCACACCCAATCTTCAGTCGATTGGCACCTTGTCCTTGGGGGCCAATTCCACTACGGGCACTCCCGCTGGTACTAATTCCACTAACAACAGCACTGGTGGTGGTGGTAGCGGAGCTTTGAGGATTGGGAGTGGAGGAAACATGGGTTTGTTCTCTGTTTCGCTTTTGGTTCTTGGAGCTCTCATTGCTCTCTAAATTTAGTTTTTAAATTTTATTTTTTTTCTTATAATTGTGATTGATGAGTCCAAGTGGGAGATGGAGATTTCAACAATTTTAGGTGGAAGAATATTTATTATATATTCCATGATATTTATGATTTCCCCATTGATTTAAATTATGTCTCCTCCTTCTCATCTGCATCTTGGATCGATGAGAGAAAGGAGATGGCTCCAGTTAGTCATTAGTTAATAGGGTGGATCTGTGATGAGGGGAAATGCTTGTACCATTTAATTTAGTTTAATATTTTCCTTTATTTTCATGTTGGTCTCTTTTTTCTTTCTTTTAATATTTGACATTTTTTTAATTATAAAGCAAAATTTTAAATTACTTTAATGTACGGATAGGTAAATTAAACTCAAGTGCTAGACGCAGATGGAATACCTTATCAATTCGCCTAACCCTCGTCTATCAATTTTTTAACATTGTTATTTGAGTAATTTTAGCGCCTCATTATCGCTTGATTTTAAATAAATAAAAAGATAGTGATTATTGACAAACCAAAAAGGTCAATTAAATTAGAAAGGGAACGTTAAAGGGAAATGATTGCCATGTAAATATTTCGATATTTATGGTATTTCAAAAACCAGTGATCTCTCCATTCGCATAATATTCACATGACAGTCAAATTAACACTATGCATGAGCGATATAGACTTTGGGATTTTTGACCTTTGAGAAGTGTGGATGCATAGAATCAGTAGTTAAATTTTGGCCGACGACTATAAACGTGTGGGCGAATCACGCTATCAAAATAATTTTGAAGCAATTTATTAATACTTGTTTTAGTTAATTAAGCAGGGGTTATGGGTCAAAAATAAAAATCTGTCCGGAGTCGTCCACTAGTCCCGCGGCCTTTACTTTTGTGTCCTCCACGTACCCCACCCGATTTATCTTATAGTTAAAAGAAGGCTAGCTAATCTGTTCCTGGGCTTCTTTCATAAATAATTGAAACGCACAAAAACGACAATTTCTTTTTGCGTTTTTTAGGGGTTAGGTTTTAAACACCGATTTTGTAGAGAATGCCAGTTTTAAACACCGATTTTGTAGAGAATGCAAGACGTGGCTCTTTAAAATTGAGGAGGAATTATTTCTTAAAACCAACGGAATTTTGACACTTGTTAAAATTCAGTAATATTAACAAAATTTAAATTAAAAAAAAGAATATTAAAATAATTTAACACTTGTCAAAACCACATTAGTTGTAAGAGGATCTCATCCTTAATCTTAACGAGCCAAACTTGTTCCTCGGTGTGTGTTTTTTTTTTCTTATGGGCTGTCAATGTCATCATCAAAAATATATAACTCATTTGCAATTTGCACGAGGTATTTTCTCATTTAGTGCGTGTGACTTATTGTACGTGACATAATATGATCAAAACCAATATATATCCATATAATTGTATGCAACCGATTACAATGAAACCATATAATCAAAACCAATATATATATAGAGAAATTATCCTGTACATCCGCAATATCAGCATACCACGTGATATAACAAATACATCTAACAATTTATTTTCAATATAAATTCTCCCACAACCTTTACATTCAGCAGAACATAGTTCCAGCCGATCTCTCTATTTTTCTCTCTCTCTCTCCATATTCTCCAATGGCTTCCTCTCTTCATCCTCTTCTTCTTGTCTCAGTCTCATGGATCTCCCTCCTCCCCTGGCTCTGGTAATATCACCCCCCAGGGGCAGCCACCTCCGAGCTCACAGACATTCAAGAACAACAAGCTCTACGCCAACTGCAGCTGACCTCCCCGTCCTCAGCTCCTACCTCCACTGGACCTACAATGCCTCCAACTCCTCTCTCTCCATCGCCTTCGTGGCGACGCCGTCCAAAATCGCACGGCTGGGTCGCATGGGCCATCAACCCCACCGCGACCAAGATGGCTGGGGCCCAGACTCTCCTAGCCTACAAAACCGAGGATGGAGCCCCAGTGGTCAAAACATTCAACATCACCTCGTACAGCTCCATTGTGTTAGAAGTTGTCATATGTTGAATTTGTCTACTAGCTCATTAATGAATTAGTTTGTTTAGTCATTAATGAGGTTTGGTAGCCTAATAGTTTGGTGTAGACTTGACCTTGGAAATTCCAAGGTTGCCTAACTTTGGGGGCTTACCTAATGTTTTAGGAAACTATATATATGTTGATTGTAAGTAATGAAGACATAAATGAAAATCAGAAAATATTCTACAACTCTCATTCTCTCTACACTTTCCACTCTCTCCTCTCAATATTCTCTATGTTTTGACATGGTATCAGAGCAGCGATCTTGCTGAACTCTAGTCTTGAATTGTTGTTTCCATCATGGGAGAAGATGATTTTTCCCATGTTGAAAGTAGCACCACCGATCCTACTACTTTCACCGAATTTGCTGCTCAAATGGCTGAGTTGATGAAGATACAAGCATCAACATCAAATACGACCCGACCCGAACCCCGACTATTACCTACGAAACCTCTCCTGCACAAATTGGCATTAAGTTGGATGGCTCCAACTATGCCTTATGGTCTCAAGTTATTGAGATGTATGTTGCTGGCAAGGACAAGCTGTGATATCTCACGGTGAACTCCCAGCACCTTCTCAGACGGACTGAACATTCAACCGATGGCGAACAGAAAATGCAATCGTGAAAGGGTGGCTAATCAACTCCATGGAGCCAAGGTTAATTGGCAACTTCATTAGATTCTCGCGGCCAAAGGAGTTTGGGACGCAATAGCCACAACTTTCTTTGATGGATCTGACACCTCCCAGGTGTATGATCTTAAAAGGCGAATCTCCCGTATGCGACAAGGGGGAGGTTCGATTGAAGCTTACTACAATGATCTCCAAGGCTTATGGCGAGAAATCGATTTTCGTCGTCCAAATGAGATGAAATGCGAGTTGGATATCAAAAAATACTATGATATCATCCAGGAAGATCGAGTTTATATTTTCTTGGATGGTTTGGATGATCGACTAGACAAAGCCCGAAGTGATGTGCTCCAAATGAGTCCATTTCCTACAGTAGAGCAAGCTTATGCTCATGTTCGACGAGAGAGATATCCGACAAGCTGTGATGTTAGGAGCTCCAACACCAACCGGAGTAGGATTGGCAACAAAAGGAACATACCGACCCTCTCGCCCAATTCCAACTACTCATCTCCAGCTACAAACAGCTGCCAATAAGACTACTCCACCTTCTCGACCCAAGGCTCCCACAGATGGGAATGGTTGCACTCACTGCGGGAATCCAAAGCACACTCGAGAAACTTGTTTTAAACTACATGGCTATCCAGATTGGTGGGATGGTCTCAAGGCTCGTAAACTTGTTGCTGGAGGAACGGGGTCGTGCCTGCCCTTATCACCACGGATCCTCTGGGTAACGTTAATTCCTCATGAAGAGTCTACCTCAACATCAGAAAAGGACTCTTCATCTTTCAGTAACTAAGGTAACTGCGGATATGTATTTCATACATCATATACAAGTGACTCCACAGGTTGGATTATTGATTCAGGAGCCACAGATCATATGACGTTTGATCCAACCGATTTTCTAAGCACAACCACACCACAACGAACAAGTATTGCCAACGCAAATGGTGTTACCTCTCCTGTGATTGGTGCTGGAACCATTGGCCTCTCTCCATTCCTTACTCTTCAAAATACTTTGCTTGTCCCATCGTTGTCTAATAAATTGATATCTGTTGGCCAAGCTACTGAGCAACTAAATTGTTGTGTACTCATGTATCCCGATTTCTGTTTATTTCAGGATATTCTCACCAAGGAGATCATTAGTCGTGGTACTAAGAAGGGGGGTTGTACTATGTGGATGATTTCAGTATGGGAAAGGCACATAGTGTGAAGCACTCATCGACTTGGAAGGATCGACAACTTTGGTTATGGCACCGGCGTTTGGGGCATCCGTCTTTTGGCTATATGAGACATCTATTTCCAAATTTGTTTTCGAATTCCGTACCACTGATTTCCAATGTGATACTTGTATCTTAGCCAAGAGCCACAGAGTCTCTTATCCATCAAGTACAAATAAAAGTATTGCTCCATTTGCCTTGATACATTCTGATGTTTGGGGTCCTTCACCTATCTCTACAACTTCTGGCTTCTGGTGGTTTATCACCTTTGTAGATGATTGTACCCGCATGACTTGGCTCTTCATGATGAAAAATAAAACTGATGTGTTCCCTATATTTCAGTCATTTCACAAGCAAATTGAAACTCAATTCTCTACCAAGATTCAAGTCCTTCGTTCTGACAATGGGGGTGAATATATCAACCATGATTTCCAGACTTACTTCCAGATGCATGGCATCATCCATGAGACCACTTGTCCTCAAACTCCCCAACAGAATGGTGTTGCGGAATGAAAAAACCGACACCTCCTTGAAATAGCACGAGCTCTTTTGATTGAAGCTCATGTTCCTCGCCACCATTGGGATGATGCTATAGTCACCGCAGTTTACCTCATCAACCGAATGCCTTCCAAAGTTTTAGACTTCCGGACTCCATTACAAGCACTTGCCCAACATGGGCCCTTGCCCTCCGTTCAGATGCTTTCGCCCCGAGTTTTTGGTTGTGTAGCATTCGTCCACCTCCATAAGAATCAACGTGGCAAACTTGATCCATGTGCTCTCAGATGTGTTTTTGTAGGCTATGCTGCCCATTAGAAGGGATACCGATGCTATCACCCCTCCAGTCGTCGTACATATGTCACTTTGGATGTCACTTTTATGGAGTCTGAAATGTTCTTTCATGATCCGATGTCCAACTCTCCGCCTCAAAGAGACATCCACATAGAAACAATGGGCAAAGAGGCTCTGGAAATTCAACAAAGTGAAGATTATAGCAAAACGGATCCCAAAAGTCCAGAAGGAAATGTAACCTGCCCACCGGCTACCCGTCGCCAGGAGCCCAGGAACCGGTCGCATAGAAGTACTGAAGCTGAAATTCGACTCTGTCCAAATCCGACCGTCACCCGGAGCCCAGCGACCGGTCGCATCTAAGTCCTGAAGCTGAACATCGAATCTGTCCAATACGCGACCGGTAGCCAGGAGCTTAACGACCGGTCGCCCCAAATTTCTGGAAGTTTTCGAACTGCCCAAATGTGACCGGTCGCGAGGAACCAGCCACCGGTTGCTCCAGAGCAGAGAGCACAACCTTTTTTCATACCTCACCAACGATGATGAAGAGCCCCCTCACATCTAGGACCAGCTGATCAATCTCCTGAGAATACTCCTAGGTACGTGATTCTACTACATCTCCTGTTTTAGTTGATGAAACTGTTAGATATCAATTACCTGAGAGAGCAGAATCATGGAAAACCGTCAATTCGTTATTCACCGGATAATGGCAAGGCGTCAAAGTATCCAATTGCAAACTATGTTTCTGCGGAAAAATCATCTGCACCCCTCCAAGGCTTTGTACACCAGTTATCCGCAATTCATATTCCAACCAAAGTGAGTGAGGCATTGGAGGATTCAAAATGGGTTCAAGAAATGAGGGAGGAGATGCATTCTCTGGAGAAAAATCACACATGGACACTGGAGAATTTACCTCAAGGAAAAAGGACTGTCGGATGCAGATGAGTTTACACTTTGAAATACAATGCTGATGGGTCAATTGAACGATACAAAGCACGACTTGTGGCAAAGGGATACACACAGACATATGGTATTGACTATGAAGAAACATTTGCCCCAGTCTGCAAAACTTAACACCGTTCGTGTGCTATTGTCCATTGCAGCAAATCTCGATTGGCCTCTCCACCAATTTGATGTGAAGAATGCATTTCTCCATGGAGAACTCACAGAAGAAGTCTACATGGATATCCCACCAGGATACATTACATCTACTCCTGCTAATGTGAAGTGCAGATTGCGAAAGGCATTATATGGATTGAAAAAGGTCTCCCCAAGCATGGTTTGGGCGTTTTCCTGTGGCAATGAAGACTTATGGTTTTAAGCAGAGTAATTCTGACCATACTCCGTTCTTAAAACACAAGGGAGGAAAGGTAACTGCTCTCATCATTTATGTTGATGATATGATTATTACTGGGAATGATAAGCAGGAAATTTCTCAACTACAAAAATGTTTGGCAAAGGAATTTGAAATGAAAAATCTTGGTGGACTCAAGTATTTCTTGGGCATTGAAGTTGCTCGATCAAAGCAAGGTATATTCCTCTTTGTGGTATGTTCTAGATTTATTGGCAGAAACTGGAATGTTAGATTGCAAACCTGGGACACTCCAATCGTTCAGAATCACCGCCTTGGGGAATATCCCAATCAAGTACCCACTAACAAAGAAAGATATCAAAGATTGGTGGGACGACTGACTCACCTATCCCATACCCGACCCGACATCGCGTATGCTGGTAAGTGTTGCTAGTCATTTATGCATTGTCCAAGTGAAGATCATATGGATGCGGTTCTTCGGATTCTTAAATATTTGAAGTCGCACCAGGAAAAGGACTTATGTTCTCTAAAAATGGTCATCTGAATATCAATGGCTATAAAGATGCAGAGTGGGCAGGGAACGTCACTGATAGACGATCAACATCAGGGTACTTCACATTTGTGGGAGGTAACTTGGTTACTTATAGGAGCAAGAAACAGAATGTTGTTGCTTTGTCTAGTGCAGAAGCGGAATTTAGAGGAATGACCAAAGGAATTTGCGAACTTCTTTGGTTGAGAAAATTGCTTACAGAGATTGGATATGCACCTACATTAGGAATGCATCTACAGTGTGATAACAAGGCTGCAATATCCATTGCACACAATCCAGTTCAACATGATCGCACCAAACATGTTGAAGTGGATCGACACTTCATTAAAGAGAAAGTTGAAAATAAAGAAATTCAGCTTCCGTTTGTCAAGTCGAAGACCAACGCTGGAGATATTTTGACAAAAGGTTTTAGCAGAGTATTCCACAACTCACTGATCAAGTTGGGCATCAGTGATATCTATGCACCAACTTGAGGGGGAATGTTAGAAGTTGTCATATGTTGAATTTGTCTACTAGCTCATTAATGAATTAGTTTGTTTAGTCATTAATGAGGTTTGGTTGCCTAATAGTTTGGTAGCCTAATAGTTTGGTAGCCTAATAATTTGGTTGCCTAATAGTTTGGTGTAGACTTGACCTTGGAAATTCCAAGGTTGCCTAACTTTGGGGCTTACCTAACGTTTTAGGAAACTATATATATGTTGATTGTAAGTAATGAAGACATAAGTGAAAATCAGAAAATATTCTACAACTCTCATTCTCTCTATACTTTCCACTCTCTCCTCTCAATATTCTCTATGTTTTGACACATTGTGCAGGGAAAACTCGCGTTCGACGTCTGGGACGTCAGCGCCAGTTCTCCAAAGGCACGTTCACGATATTCACGCCGTCAAGGTCCCAAAAGATGCAGCGTCCGTGAACCAGGTCTGGCAGGTGGGCTCCGCCGTCAACAAGACCTCCGGTTTCCCCGACAAGCATGACTTCGCCCCACGCAATCTCCAGTCGTTTAGCACCTTGTTGTACTTGATGGCCAATTCCACCACGGGCACTCCAAATGGTGCTAATTCCACCACCAACAGCACTGGTGGTGGTGGTAGCGGAGCTTGAGGATTGGGAGTGGAGGAAACATGGGTTTGTTGTTGTCTGTTTCGGTTTTGGTTCTTGAAGCTCTCATTGCTTTCTAAATTTAGTATTTCGGGTTTTTATTCTTTCTTAATATTGTGATTGATTGTATCAAAGTGAGAGATGGAGGTTTCAGCACGTTTAGGTGGAATATATATTCCATGATATTTATAAATTCCCAATTGTTTTAATTATTACCTCCTCTTTTCATCTGCATCCTGGATCGATGAGGGGGAAATGCATGTGCAATTAAATTAATTTCAACATTATTACTTGAACAATTTTAGCGGCTCGTCGTAGCTTGACTCTTTTTATAAAGGCTTTTTAAACGTCCAGGACGATTGTGAAATTATCAGATTGCAATTCTTAAAGTTTTTTGGTATTCACTCATCGTCCGATAACGTTAATATAGATGCCTTTTAAATAGTTCATCTGTCAAAAAAATTATTAAATTCAGGAATATAATTGTCAAATCAATTCAAAAATAAATAAAATATATATAATTGGTTTTCTTAAATGATAGACTATGAAGGATCGCAAGATCAGTTGGTTTTCTGTTTGAAAGAGCCAAACTCATGTTTGGCAAGAACTCATGCAATCAGAATCTCCACCAAGGCTAGGCAAAACAAAGACTGGGACTTTGAGATCAAGGTATATTTTTCCTGATAAAGATTGTAGCATTGTTGACTCAAGAGTCAACACAATGGCACAGGTAATAATTCCTATTCATGAAAGAATATATAAAAAGTTTCATTGTTTGTTTCTATTGAAATTCTGAATGTTTGGATTTGTTTATTGATCACAATGAAACATAGATAGGGTGAAGAAGGAGTTGATGGCAAGCAAGGATCTCTACCATGTTGTGGTGACACCAGGCATGGATCACGCTTTTGTTATTGGGGTCATTACCATTCTTGATTACATATATGGTGAATCCACTAGGTGCTAGTAATTTAGATATTCAAGAGAAGCTTTCCTTGATGTCGCAGCAAAACATGACATCTGCACAGAGCAATTTTCTGCAATTTGCATGCTGCTAATGCTCTCTCTCTCTCTCTCTCTCTCTCTTTTCATTTTTCCCAGATTGTGTTTTAGTTGTGTCCTCCCAACCTGTACCCAACTGGGGAGGTATCTTCGCAACTCTTTGATTTGTAATTGGTGATATATACAAGTTTGTGTAAATAAGACTACATTTTACTTTTTTCTCCAAGGATGCATTTCACCTTTATGGTTAAGCAATGGAAATGAAAACCAATCCCTTTGGGGGTCTCAGGTGGCCTACATTATGTTTTAGAATGATTTGAAGCTCAAAAAAGGACCTAAAACCCAAAAAAACCCAGCTGCTGTTTTGCCCAGACATTTGAAACTTTTTCGTCACCAAAGGTTTTTAGCGACGGATGTTCATCAGATGTTTCGTGGCTAAACATTTTCTGCAACGGTGTCTTCAGATTTTTCGTCACTAAAAGTCATATTTCCAGATTTTTTTTTTGGTCAATTATATTTCCAGATTAACTTCAGACTTATATAAATGCCTTGGGCTCTGGCCAATTGCAACGAATGTTCCAAATTTCCTATTTTTTGTACTTCACCGATCATGGTTATGGATACAGGTTTCTAGACTTAACATTTTTTTGATAGAGGGACTATTTATAATTTTAGATTGATTTGACGATTATATTTTTGGATTTAACATTTTTTTTGATAGATGACTATTTAAAGTAGGACCTATATTAACGTTATGTAACGATGAGTGATACAAAAAAACTTTAAGGATGCAATTTGATAGTTTTGCAAACACGTTAGGGACGTTTTGTGATAAAAAAAAACCTTTTATGAAATTAAAAAAATAAAGATAGTGATAATTGACAAACCAAAAATGTCAATTAAATTAGAAAGTGAACGATAAAAGGAAATGCTTGTCACGTCTAAATTTTAATATTTATGATGAAAATTAGTGATTTTTCTATTGACATTATATTCACATGACCGTCTAGTGATTTTTAAGTAACTAAATACTCGTTTGTTTGACCCCAAAAAAGAAAGAAAGTAAATACTCGTTTGCATTTAATTAGGCAGGGGTTAAATAGGTCCAAAATAAAATACAAATTTGTCGGGTGTCAACCACTGCCTTTGGTTTTGTGTCCTCCACACGTACCCTACCCAGATAAACTTTTAGTTAGAAGTTGGCTAGCTAGTAGTTCTCGCCCTCTTGCATAAATAATTGGAACGCACCAAAACGACACTTTCTTTTGTTCCTTTTCCACGCGTTTGCTTTTGAACACTCATTTTCGTGTATTTTTTTTCTTCTTCTGGCCTCTCATCATAAATAATATGTATATATATATATAAATTCATTTGCAATTCGCACGAGACTTTTCGTTCGAAACAATGACGACAAATCTGCTACAAAAGAATTGAAGAAAGTATCTTTTATTATGAACCCTACATAGTCCAATCATAATGGAACAACTTCAAGGGCATCAAGCTTCGTCTTCTTCCTCGCTTTTTTTTTTTGTTTTGCTTTTACAGGTTTTGTTTTTGTAGGTGTTTGTTTCCTCGTTTTCGTTAGCTGTCGTTTTTGGTTGAGCTGTTTGTTGTCTTGTATATATTCATATTGGTTTTTCTTGGTTTAGCGGTATACATAGTCATACATTCGTTTTAAGCATTGCACGTGATTCAATAATAACGTATAAGTAATCCTTAATCTTTTCAAACAATGCTAAATTCATACACACTACACGAATATTTAGGCTTTAACTAATACTTCCTATATGGTTGACCAAAACTAATACTTCCTAATAACTTTGATTTGCTAACTTATTCATAGTCACTCGAACAATTTGTATGGGAAAAAATATGTCACAATTTTATTTTCCTATACATATGTACACACAAGAATAATGACGTCACCATGACACAAGCCTTGCATCATCTCGTCCAGTCACATCTGGTAGGCCAAAAGTCACTTTGGTTGGCATATAATTCCAAAATCTACAATTATAATCAGCCAGATTCTTTACTAATAATAAATCCAACCGTGCAAAAATGGATTGGAAATTTGCAAATTCTCATTTTTGGGATTTTTTATTTTCCCCAAATTTACTCTATTATCTATACATAAAAGATTTCCACAATTAAATGCACGTTGCATGAAAGTGGACAAGTTTACGGAATTTAAGCAAAGATTAATTGAACATAATCCATTAATTTTTGTTGCTGATCTGTTTTTTATTTTGTATTAATTGTGTTTTCGTTCTCTCATGCAATCTCCATTTCTTTATTATTTAACGAGTCCATCACATGTTATCAACAACTCTGTTCCACGTGTCATATTCGGATTGGCTGATTGTATTTATCTTAAATCCATTTAGTAGATCCACCCGCAGGCGATAATTACCCTTTGCTTCTCTCGCTGTCTCACTGTGTCTCTCTCTATAAATTCCGCCAAAAATTAGTGGGAAGCCTTTGTTCTTCATCATCAGCATCAACTACTTAGCAGTTACTCATCTTCTTCTCCAGATTCATCCATGGCTTCTTCTTCTTCTTCTTCTTCTTCTCTGGCATTTCTGGGGCTAACGCTCGCTCTGGTTTTGCTAATCTCACCCGCGCATTCACTCACCTGCACCACGCAAACCTTCACCAACAACAAGCTCTACTCAAAGTGCGTAGACCTCCCCACACTCAAATCCTACCTCCACTGGACCTACGACTCGTCCAACTCCACTCTCTCAATCGCCTTCATCGCGACTCCGGCCAAATCCGACGGCTGGATCGCGTGGGCCATCAATCCCACCGGGGCCAAGATGCCTGGGGCCCAGACCCTGCTCGCCTACAAGAAATCCGACGGCTCTATGGACGTCAAGACCTTCAACATCAGCTCGTACACTGCTATCGTCGAGTCGAAGCTCGCTTTCGATGTCTGGGACACCAGCGCCGAGTCATCCGGCGGCGTTTTTAGGCTCTTTGCGAAGTTGAAGGTGGAGATGGAGAGCGTGAACCACGTTTGGCAAGTGGGGCCCTCTGTTTCAGATGGGTTTCCGGCGAAACATGATTTCAACACAGACAATCTCCAAGCCAAGGGGAGCCTGAACTTGACCGGAGGCACCACCACAACCACCACCGGAGACTCCAGGTCGAAGAGGAGGAATGTGAGTTAATTTAAATCCCTCTGAATTTCCATTTTCAAAAGTTGGGAAAATTAGAAGGAAAATATAGTTGCTTTGCTTCACTAGTGGCTTAAAGGTTAAGACTTTGAGTAAAGGGGAAGTGGGTATTGGTGAAATTTTGTGCAAATAGTGGAAAACAGAACTGGATTTGAGATGGGTTTTGATCAAATTTGATAAAGTTTATTTCTTTTTTAATTGTGTTTGTGGGTTTGTTTTAGGTTCATGGAATTTTGAATGCTGTGAGTTGGGGGTTGCTGTTTCCGATTGGGATCATCATAGCAAGGTACTTGAGGACGTTTCAGTCTGCGGATCCAGCATGGTTTTATCTTCATATATTCTGCCAGGTATCTGGTTATGCCATTGGGGTCGCCGGCTGGGCTACCGGAATTAAGCTCGGAAGTGAGTCCGAAGAGGTTGTATACTCTGCTCACCGGAAAATCGGAATTGCCCTGTTCTCCCTTGCAACTGTCCAGGTAAATTCCCATCCAATTTTACCTACAGTAACTTCAAGAAATAATATGATCCGAAAGTAACAAACTTTGATGTGCCTAAATGTTTTTTTTTTCTTTGGGGGTGCTCTGTGATAAAGGGTAACTGGCAGTTTTTAATTATATGCAGTACATAAACTAAGAATTAACATCTGAATTTAGCACATTTGTTGTTTGATGAATTTAGCACATCTGAATTAACATCTTGATTCAATTTCGTATGAATCAGTCCATATTTTGTGAAGGCAGAATTGTCGAATCGAACCGAGGCTGAATATTTTTCTGTGGTATTTAATTTTGGATTGTTTTGTTCTAATGGGAATCTTCTTCTCTGGATGATCTTGCAGATTTTTGCATTGTTCTTGCGACCGAAGAAGGAGCACAAGTACCGGTTCTACTGGAACATCTACCACCACACCCTCGGATACTCCATTCTCATCCTCAGCATTCTGAATGTGTTCAAAGGCCTGGACATACTAAATCCTGCCAAGCATTGGAGATCCACTTACATAATTGTGATTATTGCCTTGGGTGCAATTGCCTTGTTATTGGAAGCAATTACTTGGGTTGTGGTCTTGAAGAGGAGGTCAACCAAGTCCACCAAGCCATATGATGGTTTCAACAATGGACAAGGCTGAGCAGCCTCTTAACATATTAAGATCAAACCCAACTGCAGCAGATCTCCTCCCATGGCAGATACTGATTTTTGTAATATTCTTGTGACCTCACTGGTTTGAGATTCCGAGGTTTATCTATATCACCAGCCCTCTCATTTTTCTTCCTTCTCTTGCTTGTATAATGGTTTTGATTTGTTTTTAGGGTTCTTGTTTAGTATATATACATACAGAGTGTTAAATTCCCCGGTTTGTTTAATTTATTACCTCCTTCTGTGTATTGAAACCATTGTGTGCGTGTGTTACGGTCAAATTTCTCAGTCAGACCCAGCCTCAAAAACTATGATAAAGACTTCCATAATGTGACAGCTTATTATGCTTATATGACTAATCACTCTAGTGCTTGCTTAATCTGATCTAATAAGTGAAACAAAACCATCAGGAACACAGACATGATTTAAATTGTCAATTTGTGAGAAGTTTCTCAGGCTTGTCGAGAAACTATAGATGTGTGACTAGCTGATTAGCAATATTTAATTTCTCCATATAATAATTAACAACTCAGGGGTAGAGTCATCAGTGACATTTTGGCCTCAAGCATTATTCACCACAGCAACATTCAATTTAGAATCAATTATCAACTTGACTTTATTTAGGATGGTCCCCCCACACCCCATGGATTGCTACTAGTCCCCACTGCTCTCATCACACTTCATTGTTAATCATATGCTTTAATTTTTTCTCTAATGCATAGCTTTTGAGTATGTCCATGTGATGCATGCATTCTCTTTCTCCCATATTACTTGGGAAGGAGATGCCCTCGCTAGCTTTTGCAGGACAGTTGGCTTATCACTAACAAAACATTATTATGAGAATTCAATTTTAAATGGGCTTGAAAAAAAGGTTTCAAGAGTGTTTAGAGAAAGGTTCTTAGGCGCTTTTGCAAGGTTTTTACAGATTTAAACCCGTTTAAGGGGAATAAGTAACTTTAAAACCTACGCAGACATTCATTAAATCTAACCATTCATTATAGATGTGGGTTAGACTAGTTGACCAATGAAGTGTGCTTGCTTCTTGAAGAAGTAGGTTAGGATAATTGGCCAAGGCGTTATACCTGCCCCTTAACATAAGTTCAGTCTCTTTCTGTGTACATTAAAGTTGATTTAGAACATCGTTTTGTAAAAAATAAAAACTTTACCCTCCATCACCCTAATTGAAAAGAAAACGTAAAAGAAAAGTTTAGAAGAAAGACCATTGTTGTTGTGGGTTCTAGATGGGCAGTTAACATTGAATTGAAGATCCACAAGCAAGGGTGAAAGGTAGGTGTGATTTATCTTAGGAAGCGCGGCGTGGAACTGTGGTTGATAAAGCAACGGTGACGCGACAAAAGTGCTTTTCGTCTGCTTTTTTTAAAAGCATTGTTTGATGATGACCAGTGACCCACACGTAAAACGACGACTTCTATCTCTTAACCTTTACAATGAGTCAATGAGCAGGTGCACAAGAAAACGATCTTATGAAAATTCCCTAATAATAAAAAATAAAATAAAGCTGAGTTAACTTAGACTGTAATTGAGTACACATGCAGTTAAGTGGAGCATGTGAGTAAATTTACTTTGTGGAGCTCGTTTTTCGCTTTCATTCAGATTCTTCCATAGTTTTCTAGTTTCATTCAGATCCTCCATTTATTTGGACTGACAACGACCTAACATTCAAATCTGACAAATTATTAAAAATTATCAATACTAATTTTGCATGCCGCCATGTCATAGTGATGCGATGATGATTATATAAAAGAAATAATAAACCTTGTTCAAAGAGAAAAAAATATAAATTAAGATCTCACTATAAATTACTAATTATAATTAACAAAGTATTGAATTAGAGTATAATTCATGTTAGGCACTTGCAGTTTAGTTTGACGAAATTTACACTTTCATTCTTGGAGTTTCAATTCTGTCAATTTGACTAATGTAATTTGATTTTATTGTGATTTAAATTTCTGTCCCAGTTTTTAATTGAATAGACACGTGTCTTTTACGTAGAAGGGTATTTTGAATGGGAGTTTGGATGTGTCCTTGAATTGAGATAGAATCAAACTACAAGAACCAAAATGAAAAGACGGACAAACTGCAAATATCAAAAGTAACATTTTCCCTTAATGCTAATTAGAGTCTATGTAATTATAACATTGGTTGAATGAAGAGACGAGGCTGCCCCTAGCGGTGAAAATCTCGTGGACAAAAATGGTCCCTTTGCAAATTGCTTGGTGGAGCTTCTATCTTAGATATTACGACTTCTGGATGTGTTTCTGCCACTGAATGTCATGATGATATATATATATATATATATCTCTCTCTTTGAATTTGAGCCCACACATACACAAAGACAAAGCTAGCGCATGCAATGATGTCAAACTCAATTCCCTTAACTTCCACAAAAACTTGGTGTCACCTCCTTTTTTTTTTTAAAAAAATTTTATTTTTTATACAGTCGATAACTCACAAAAGAAAAAAGATAGAGAAAAATTGACTTACCGACTTCACAAAAGAAGAAAGATATAGAAAAATTGACATACACGTCAGTATAAATAAGTGTTTTTGGAACCCATAAAATAAAAGCTCATACATAAAAGGATTTTGTCAGCAACTATCAAAAATCGACTATTAGGAGGAATTCTAATTATTGTAGTAAACAAAGTAGCTAAGAGGTACAAAAAGAGGAAAAGAAACATGGGTATAAAGCAAATGACAGAGAATTGTGAAAAATTCAAAATTTTCAATAATACCCTTAGTTAATGCAAATATTAAGAATTGAAATTATTAATTAAATCAGGATAATATGGTAAATTTATATTTTTTTATATTAAAAAAATTAAAAATAAAAGAAAAATCAAATAATATATCTTATTTTTATGAAACACAACTACCTACATCTTTTTTAATTTTAAAATAATTTTTTTAATAAAAAAAAAGCATTTTTTAAAATACGAAAGCGTGGAGAGAACTAGGATTAATTAATTTCCAGTATTTCTGTTAAAAATGGTCAAACATTTCATCTAACTTTTGGAAGCAACATTACCAAAAGAGCAGCCCATTAAATTTGGGTTATAGGATTTGAATTTTCTAGGTCAACCAACACCGAAAGAGCAGCTCATTAAATCCAGCCCAGTTAAAATATCGTGGGCTATGGCCTACCTACTTATCCAAAACTCAATTCCAACAAAAACAAGGGTATCCAAAACTCAACCAAAATATTAATTATAATTTATATCGAAACAAAGGTTTGCAAGAAAAGAAAAGTATATTAAGATAATTTTCCATGAAAAAAATCAACTAAAAATTTGCTAATTTTGCTTCTTCCAATTAGAGATACAAATGGTGGCTTGCTAATCAATGCATTTTATGAGCCAAACTGGTTTACTATAAAGATTGTTTTGGAAACTCTTGCTCGTTTTGGAAATATTAATTTAAAAAATCACAAAACTTTGTGATAAAATTTTCCAAAGTAATAAATATAGGGGCTTGTTCAATATAGATCCCTACATTTTCTATTTCCTAGACATATACCCATCACTTTATAAATCTATGTGTAAAACCCAATTTCAAATTTAAATGACCAATAGGATATAAGAGGTCGTAGTATTCTTATGTTTTTACATCGTTGCCACCAAACTTCATATTTTATTTAAAATTTATTTCAAGCATTTTATTAACTGTCATAATTGTAATTAACACTCCCTATTAATAGCATATCAATCACCCCATTTCTTTTGGTTGTCATTCCCTCTCACATACCGCCCCTTAAAATTGCAAACAAAAAAAAAGTATCTGTAAATTACATATCCAATAATGTACCTATGAAAAATATAAATATAAAAATATATGTATAAAATATAAATATATTATTTAAATAAAATATAGGTATATTATTTACCAAAACAATTATAAAAAAACTAAGTCAGTTACTTTGTAATTGAAATTTCCGTACATTTTTCATAAATTAAAAATAGGTACACAATAATTTATAGAAAATATAGGTACATTATTTACCCATAGGTAAATTATTTTACAATATACCTATAAATGTGTATAGGTACATTATTTGGACAGGAAAAATAGGTTCATTTAAAAAAATTGTTTTTCATGAAACAAATAATAGGTACTTTATTTAGAGAAAAAAGGGTACATTATTTTGAGAGAAAAATAGGTACATTATTAGAGGAAAAAAAATAGGTACATTATTTGGAGAGAGAAAATAGGTTCATTTAAAAAAATTGTTTTTCATAAAACAAATAATAGGTACTTTATTCAGAGAAAAAAGGGTACATTATTTTGAGAGAAAAATAGGTACATTATTTAGAGAAAAAATAGGTTCATTAAATTTTTTTTTTCATAAAACAAACAATAAATAGATTCTCAAAATATTTTTCAACATAATTAGAATACTATTATTCATAAAACTATAATAAAATAGATTACTAGTAGTATAATTCATAAAAAGAAAACAAAACAGAAAATAATATTAAATAAACCAAAACGTTTTTTTTTGTCATAAAACAAACCAAAACGTTACTAATACTTTAATGTTGAATGTAATATTTAATTTCAAATATGTTTTTAAATTAATTCCTACATCCATTATAACTATTTGAAGATCTTTCCAAATTCAACGTGTGCCATTAGTTACACCCCACATAACACGTTAACTTGTAAATAGGGGTAGTTTTGGAATCCGAAAAATAGATTAAATAAGTTTTTAAGCTAGATTAGGTAACTTGCTTACTTGGATCATAGTCATCGGGTTTTATTTGAAAAAATTGGGTATTTTAAATAGAAAAATAAAGGAAAGGGTTGTAGGTGATTACAAATGAATTTTATGGGTCTAAGCTCAATTTACTATAAATATAGCTCACAACATTTGATTAGGAAAATGGGTAACAACAACACGTTGATTATAAAATACTATGGTAGTACTTTATACACGTGTTATAATATAAGTGAATATTTATTAATAATATCATGTTGTCTACCTATATTATAACACGTATATAAGATGTATTATTACTATACTACTTTAATATTCTATAATTTCTTCCAACAAGACTCGGAGAATGTGCTAATATTGTGAAAAACAATACTTGGAGAATGTGTGCTAATCTTGTGAAAAGAGTAATCTAAAGACTAAAAGATCAAAGAATAAAACATATTTAATTTTTAAACTTTCCTTTATTGGAAAGAGAGACCACTTCATGAAATAATGAAAAATAAAAAATAAAAAGAAAATAAGAAAATATAAAATCGTACGTGTCGGATTCCATAGCATATGCCTTTACAGACCGGACACGATTCTCTCCCATACTCTATTTTCCCAAATCTCCGTTTAAATTTTTTGAGTGATAAAAAAAAAATAATAATAATAAAAGAAACCGCCTCGTGATCTTCGTCGTTTTATGACGAACGAGCAAAAGAGCGCGATTAGCAAATCGCAAATGGAGACGATACAGAGCCGAGTGGAGGCATGGATCAAGGAGCAGAAAGCCAAGCTCCTGAAGGTGTCGTGGGGCCCACTGCAGTGGAGGATGAAGTGGCCGTGGGTCGGCGGCGACGGATACCGGGAACATCGCCGGAGGATCCACCTGGAGTACGAGCGCCGCCGCAAGCAGCTCCACGATCTCTGCGGGGCCGTCAAGGCCGACTCCGTCTCCGACCTCCAGGATATCCTCTGCTGCATGGTCCTCTCCGAGTGCGTTTACAAGGTCAGTGAAACAAGCTCTCTCTCTCTCTCTCTGTCTCTCTCGTATTTGATCGAACACGTTGTGTGCAATGTTAATGTGTGGTGGATGCTTCGTGTAGAGACCTGCTTCGGACTTGGTTCGCGCTGTGAACAAGTTTAAGGCCGACTTCGGAGGACAAATTGTATCTCTCGAGCGTGTTCAGCCTTCTTCGGATCACGTTCCTCACAGGTGTTTGATTTTTTTGTTTGTTTGTTTGGGGTGTTTGATTCGAAAGTTTGTGTTCTGGGTTTGAATTGTTAGCTGTTTGGCGTTTTGGTGTTGCAGTTATTTATTGGCGGAAGCAGGTGATACGTTGTTTGCTTCCTTCATTGGTACGAAGCAGTACAAGTAAGAGAGCCATTTGAATTCGATGCAATTCAATCAGCATTGTTATCTTTGATTATTGTAAGTTCATTTATTTGTTTTTGAATATCATGAAGGGATGTGATGACCGATGCGAATATATTTCAAGGTGCTATATTTCATGAGGATGCCGTGGAGGTTACTAATGGGACCGAAAATAATAAATCAAATCGACCTCAAAATGGAAATGGAAATGTGGAGAATTTGTGGAACCCGCTTGAATCGAAATCGAAGCAAGTGAATGATAAAGCTAAACCAGCTGCTCATCGGGTACGATTGCAGTCCCAAGCACAAATGCATGTGCTCTTGTGTGCGCGCCCAAATGATTATCTAACATGATATCCTTTCAAATTGTTATCTTTAGGGGTTCTTGGCTCGTGCCAAAGGTATACCTGCTTTGGAATTGTACAGGCTTGCTCAAAAGAAAAAACGCAACCTTGTGTTATGCGGTCACTCACTTGGTGGAGCAGTAAGTTTGATTAGCTACTTTGCTTGAGTGTCAGCGGTTGCTTTACTTGTTATTGATTATAATTTCATAGAGTCTACGTGCTTTTGCCAATGTAGGTAGCAGTACTAGCTACCCTTGCTATTTTAAGAGTGGTTGCTGCTTCTTCTTCTTCACTAAAGGAGAATGAAAATGTTAACGTCAAATGCATAACATTTTCCCAGCCCCCTGTTGGGAATGCAGCTTTAAGAGAGTAGGTTTCTGGTCCTTTTTTCAACTGACTTTCTGTGGTCTTTCATAGTTAGTGAAGATTACTTTTTTTTTCTTTTCCTTTCATCTTATTTCAACATAACTAAAGTTATATTTCTTTTAATCTCTTATAGTTATGTTAATAGAGAGGGGTGGCAGCATTACTTCAAGAGTTACTGCATTCCAGAAGATCTGGTGCCTCGCATCTTGTCTCCTGCTTATTTTCACCATTATAATGCACAACCTCCTTCAGTGCCCGCTGAAACTGAAAGTACTAGCATATCCATGTTAAAAAGTGAGGAAGCAGTAGGAAAACGTAAAGAGAATGAGGGGGAACAATTGGTTCTTGGTTTGGGACCTGTACAGACTTCTATCTGGAGACTTTCAAGGCTTGTTCCCTTAGAGGGCGTAAGAAGACAATTTAATAAATTTAGAGGAAAGAAAGTTAATTCTTTGAGACATCTTCTCTGTCAGATTCTGTTGCAACAACTGTAGTAGATGATGACATTGTTGAAGCACAGTCTCTTGAAATCCAAGAGGGTTCTGATGGTATATCTCTTAAGCCTATCTCTGAAACTGATAAAGAGCCACCATATGTGTCACCAAATGAGAAGTCAGCTAAAGCAAGCACTGCTAACAATGGGGATGGCAGGACATGGCGTAGAGTGCCTTATTTACCTTCATATGTACCATTTGGGGAGGTATTACAATACAAACTGGTTACCCTTTTTAATGATTTTTGAGCTTAGGGGCATGCATGAGAGGTTGAAAACTAGTCCAAACTTTACAAGGCCTGATGGTTTTGTATGCTTATCATCAGGCTGATTGTTAAGTTCTTTATAGTTGGAAGCTCATCAGAAACTTTTTATTTTGTGCCAGCTTTATCTGTTGGAAAATTCATCAGTGAAGTCACTATCAGATGCAGAGTACTCAAAGTTGACATCGGTATGAGCTTCCTTTGCATGACCATCCCCCCAACCCCACCCCCACCCCCCCCTCTTTTTTTTTTGGGAACTATTATATTTTCTCCTGCATAAAGTTTTGGCTTTTAACAGTTTTTCTTGCTCAGAAGTAGTTATAAGTTGTAGTGGTGTCTGGAATTTCTCATTTTATTTGCTTTCTTTTGGCAAAGACATTTTCAGGTCGGATCTGTGATTGCGGAACTAAGGGAACGATTTCGATCGCATTCAATGAAGTCATATAGGTTTCGGTTCCAGAGGTAATAAATGACATACATCCAAGAGTTTTTCTCTTTAATGCATTAATCCCATTTTGAGTTGTGCTTCTGCAATATCCTTTCTTCCCAAATTGGTGTTACATTGGTCTGAAGGACTTAGTTTGCATATTTCCGACCCATGAATAACTTCTAAATCTAGGCTCTGTTTGCTGTTTTAGTTTCTCTTGATTTGTTGATTTCTTCTCATCTTGTTTTCCTGTGAAATATAATCGTTACAAATATCAAATCACTTTTGGACGTTGGCCATTGACCAAGCACTTAATGTAGAAATTTAACAAATGCTCAAGTCTTCAATAATGGTATAGATCTATCCAGGAATGAGACAAGCTGTTGTGGACTCTGCTCAGTGCATTTTGTTTGAAATCACTTCTCGCGGATTTCCTACCTGGGAATTCACTGTTATTATGAATAGAAATTGGTGCTTTCTCATCTAGGCAGTCTCCATTACACTATCCTTGAGATAATATACTTTTCAAAATCTTCATAGTTTCTTGATGTGCCTGCAGAAAATAACGCCCTTAGAGATTGAATTTTACCGGATCCTGCATCATGCCCTTAGATTAGCCATAACTTGATTCACATGATACCCAAATTTTGCAATCTTGGGCCATTATGGTTATTGAGAAGATATGCCCAGAACTTGTAATTTCTGCAAGTATGCTTTGAAAAATGAAAATGTTATCTCATGTACTTCATTTGCACATTAGTATCATGCAATTTTAAGTGCTGTAAGTTTCTTACCTTATCTAACCTTGTTTCCTCTGCAGAATCTATGACCTGTGCATGAGAGATGATACCTCACCTTTTTCAGGCATAGAGCAACTGCAGCAGTTTCCGCATCTGCAGCAATGGCTTGGCCTTGCAGTTGCAGGAACTGTGGAGCTTGGGCATATTGTCGAGTCTCCAGTTATTCGGACTGCTACTTCAGTTGCTCCTCTTGGATGGAATGGCATACCTGGTGAGAAGAATGGAGATCCACTAAAAGTTGATATCACTGGTTTTGGATTGCATCTTTGTACACTTGTTCATGCCCAAGTGAATGGCAACTGGTACTGTTCTTTGTAACAATCTTCATGGATGTCTCTAATCTCTGTGCATTCAATTCTTTATATTAATGTGATACCATATCTTCATTTAGGTGTTCAACAGCAGTAGAATCCTTTCCTGCTACCCCAACTTACTCTTCAAATTATGGAGAAAAGGTGGACCTACAAAAAATGCGAGTCTTAGTTGGAGCTCCATTGAAACAACCACCAAAGCAACAGATGGTAGCAGATTCATTTATGCATGTGTTTCCTATTGATTCCAACACAGTTAATCTTAATAGGGAGCACACTTCAGGACCATCTCCTGAGGAAAAGTCCATCCGTCCTGAAGGATTAAGTGAATTTTTCATATTTTGTACCAGTGATTTTACCACAGTCTCAAAAGAGGTTCATGTGAGAACTCGTAGGGTGCGGTTACTTGGACTTGAGGTATTTATGTTTTAATTCTTGCTTGAAAACTCTCTTTATATATATTATTTGCCATCTAGTGTGTAGTGACTCACATGATATATTTCCAATGTAGGGTGCTGGCAAGACTTCACTTTTTAAGGCTATATTATCCCAAGGCAGAATAACCAATATTTCCAATATTGAGAATCTGCTTCCAGAAACTGATGTCCAAGAAGGTATTTCTTGTGGTTTATGCTTCTGTGATTCAGCAGGGGTAAATTTGCAGGTATTTCCTCCTTGTTAAGGAATGTCCATATTGGCATGGAATATCTTATTCTTTCTCACGGTTTAAAGTCATATATCTGGAATTCATATTACAGGAGCTGAATATGGAGGCCACTTGTTTCAGAGATGAACTATGGGCAGGAATTCGTGATCTTAATCGAAAGACAGACTTGATTGTTCTTGTTCATAACCTGTCTCATAGAATACCACGCTCTAACAACTCAAATGGATCCCAGCCAAAGCCAGCCCTTTCACTTCTACTGGATGAAGCTAAATCTCTGGGAATTCCTTGGGTTCTTGCCGTAACAAACAAATTTTCTGTCAGTGCTCATCAGCAAAAAGAAGCAATTGGTGCTGTTATCCAGTCATACCAAGCATCTCCGAGAACCACTTGCGTTATCAATTCCTGTCCATATGTCATGCCCAGTGCTGGTGCAAGCACTGGAGATGCTGATGAGAGGATGAGTGCTCAAAAGCTTATTTATGCTCCCATAAATCTTGTTAGGAGGCCTTTCCAGAAGAAAGAAATCATTCTCCCAGTGGAGGGTGTCAACTCTTTTCGTCAAGTAGTCCATCATGCGCTACGAACCCATGAAGAAGCCGCCTTTCAGGTAAACAAACGTCTCATCATCCTTATGTCACAGTAGCCGATGAAGGATAGTATTTTTGTTTTAATTCTTTCATTCCTTACTGCTCTCAAGATTTATTGGCTACTGTTTCATTTCCATATTATAAGTTCTGGTCTCCAGTTATATCATTTCATTGTTGATATGTTTTATTTCCATTTTTAAGGAACTTGCTAGAGATCGGCTTTTGGTGGAAATGGCACGAGAGCGTGCAATGGCTATGGATGCAAGCCGTGATTCTCAAGCTAAGGCAAATACACTTACATCTGCAGCTGTGGGTGCTTCCCTTGGAGCTGGCCTCGGGCTTGTCTTGGCAGTTGTCATGGGTGCAGCATCTGCCTTGAGGAAGCCTTAGAGAGCTCACTTCTGATATCTTCAACATTATCAGTGGTTGGGTATACCATCTGCGTTGTTTCAAGTTACTGGTAGCGGATTACAGGCCATTTTTTCATTCTTGTTCTGTTAAATTTTCTTTTTTAGGCAAGAAAAATAGGTCTTCTTGTATATGGGAAATGTTCCTGAATGCTATGCACTCATTTCTTTCTTTATTTTTTCTAATGTATAGATAAATTTTCTTGATCAGATATTTGGTTCATGTAACATTATTGTACAACTCCAATAGTCTTCTTGAAAGGAAAAAAAAAATTGCTTCAAATGATTTATAACTATATATATATGCTTTTGCTGATAATGATCTAGCCAATTGGCCTCCAATGAATTTTTAAGGATTAATCTCAATTTAGTACCTTAAACTCTCACCCTTAAGGCATGTTTGCTCGTGAACTCTCAATTTTAACAATAAAGTACCCTAAACTATTCAATTATTAGCAATTTGATTTTAGCATCAAAATTTTCATTAATTGTCTATGTGACAGGTTTGGGTCCCAACTATTCACTTCTTTCGATGTTCATTGAAGGGTATTTTGGGACAATTGGTGTCTTCTTGCCCAAACTTGCAAAAAATGTATTATAGGTTTTTAATAATAGTACTTGCGGAAGACATCAATGCCCCGAAAATACCCTTCAACTAAGATCCAAAGAAGCGAATAAGTGGGATCCAAGCTTGCCACATAGGCAAATTAACAAAAATCTTACTTGTGAAATTAACGCGGGAACCAAATTACAAAAAATTAACAAGATTAGAGTACTTGATTGTTAAAATTAAGAGTGCAGGGCAACCGTACCTTAAGGGTGAGAGTTTAGGGTATTAAACTGAAATTAACCCAATTTATAAAAAGTAATATACATCTCAAACATGCTTAAATTCCAATCCAACATAAAGAACTCACATTGTTCAAAAATCAGATTTTGGAAGAAACATGTAGGTGTTTCCCATACTCGTATGTATACCTACTCCTTCATCACTGAAACCTATTGTTGAATTTACTCCCAGGACAACACAATAAGAACTTCAAATTAAAGAAAAAAGAATAGTCTTATTGATGGCTAATCCCCAATGACAGATTTGTGAATGACAAGCTCAGACATCAATAACCCTAGCAACCACCCAAAAGATAACCAGGATAGAAATATTTGTTTAGGGCTGGGGAGAAAGAACAGTCTAAAGAGAAATGTGAAACTTGAGTAATAGAGAGTGATCATCCGGCACAACACCAGAGATTCATCCGACCTTTCCTTGAGTCTGCCCCATTTTTCACCAGGCTTACTCGGTTGACAGATAACTCGGACTTGTAGGAATCGGAATTGAGGACTTTCCTGCTGACATTGTTGTAAATCTCCCGGATAACCATCTCGAAAGCCGTTTGAACGTTGGTAGCATTCAGTGCAGAAGTCTCCATGAAGAATAGGCCTTCTTCTTCTGCAAGGCTTTTGCCATCTTCCACGCTCACATCCCTGATATCCTCCAAATCACACTTATTTCCTACCAACATCCTTGCTACTGTTGTTTCGCAATGAGCTGCATAATCACTCAATTAAGCATTAACTATCTGACCCTTAATAGATTGGAGATATGAACATAAATTCTTCTTATCAATTCCAGGGATGGTAACTAGATGATAAAAATAAGCATAATAAAAAATATAAAAAAAAAGTTGAGCAACCACAAATCATAATGAAACTACAAAGATTACCACGTTGACATAAACCTTATGAACCTTATATATTCAGTACTACGGCTCGTCACCTATCACTCAGAACTTTGTTGTGCCTTTGTTGCATTGACATTTATATGCCTTAGTTAAGTAAAAAGAAGAGCACCTAAGCTAATGCAATGCAATAATAAAACAGAGTGTATGCTTTCCCTGGTGATTGCATATGTCAACAGCAACATGAGCATGTTTTCATGAAGAGGTATCCTATTTCCTAGCATGCTTGTGAAATTACCAATTAATGGGTTTTCCAAACTCAATGGACTTGCATAAGAAGTATTACCAACCCAAAAAGTTTAAACAAATAAATGCAAACCAAGGGGTAGATACAACATGCTTTCTAAGCAACTGTATAAATAAGCCACTCCATTAATACAAGTTCATCAATTATGTGCACACACAAAAAAGCTACGATCTATAAAAACTTAGGCAAGACTATCAACCACTGGAAAAGGAAATTATTTAATCCTTTAACCTAAAAAGACATCACCCCAATGGTTCTAAGGTATGTTTAACTTATAACGTTTATGAAAAATGACAACTAGTTTGGAAATAGTTGCCTTTCAATATGAATAAACAAACTCCATGTTAGGCAGCCCACAGATCATAAAACCCTGAATTAGTACTTCAACGCTTTACCTAACCAAATAAATGTTCAACCAAAAAAGCATCCAAATTTTAGTCCCTAAGAAGATCAATATAAAACACATTCCCTCTTGACACTGGCACTAATATCAGCCACAAAAGTAGTAGCTGTTCCTCATTTGGGATTTTCTGCACCCAGTTATTACAAGTTGTAACCAATGACCATTATCACCACCTACTGGGCACCCACATTAATCACCCATAAGAACCATCCATGAACACCACCAAACCACCAACATGAAGTCAGGCTTTATTCTCAGCAAAGCTGTATCCGGGGAAGCACATGTCCCCAACAAATTAGAAGCCTCTGTTCCCAATTATACAAAAGAAGTAAACAAGCAACACACCGACAAGACAACAAATTGTCGTTTCCTTATTTAATTGCATCATGTACAATCAGAACCAGAGCAACTGTGAAAAAAAGTTAGTGGACATGTAACAAACCAAGTAAAGCATCCAACAATTTGCAAACCAAAGACAAACATAGCTAAAAAGAATCGCTCAGTTACTAAAAATTGCATATCATCCAAAACCCAAAAACATCTCTTCATTTTCCCCACATTTTCTCACAACTAAACATAAAAAGAGAAAGAAAAAACCACTCTTAACAAAAGGGGCAATAAAAAACTTACTGGTAAGCTCATCGAGCCAGCGCTTGACACTCTCAAAGGTGGTCTTCCTACTGATATCATAGACAATAAGAGCACCAACAGCGCCTCTATAGTAAGCAGAGGTCACAGCCCTGAAGCGTTCTTGACCAGCAGTGTCCCAGATCTGGGCCTTCACCATTTTTCCATCGATTTCCAATTCTTGGGTCAGAAACTCAACCCCAATTGTGGCCTTGTTGTTGGGGTCGAACTCGTTTCGAGCGAACCGCGAGAGCAGGTTCGACTTGCCCACTGCCGAGTCTCCTATCAGCACCACCTTGAACAAGTACTCTTCTCCTCCTACCTCTTCCTCCATTGGCGCTCTCTCTCTCAGAGTCTTCGAGACTCTGAATTGCTTGGCCTTCTTATGAAAAGGAGAGGTTTTGTGTGTGTCCGTATGTGAGATAGTGGAACTTTGGGTTAGTTTTATAGCGCAGGAAATTAGCTTTGGACAAAGCTGCGTAATTGGCGGGTTAATAAAATTTTGGCGATTTTTTCTTTTTTTGGTTCTTTTTTTTTTTTTTTTAATGGGTTTTGGGCTGGGCCTTAAACTCACTGAGTTGAGTGGGTTGTGGGCGGACTGTGTGGTGAGTGAAAATATTTTATGTGACCGTCGTCACGTAGGAGCGTAGTGTTATTTATTCATATATAATATGAATAGACGTGTTATAATATGAAGTCTAATATAAATGGATTGTAACTTTACGCGACGTTGTGATGATCACCCCATAACTTTTCTTAAATGTGGGTGTTTGTTTGAGTTAAAAGTCTGATAAATGGCTTTTATTGGCATGCGGATACAGGTTGCCTTTATAACTTTTGATATTGAAAGTCAAGACAGCTAATTGTGGAGAATATTTAGCATGTCTCTTGGTTTAATGATAACGTATATGATCATCAAGTGGATCATTTTGATGAAAAAAGAACACAATTGCATTAGAAGAAAAAAAAATTCATTAACCAAAAAAATAAAGAAAATGGTGTCTCAAACATTATCCTAGCTGCACTTGACCATCACTGCCAAATTTCTCTCATTCTCTGAAATTTCAGATTTGTGGAAATACTAGTAGAATGTTATGTTCAAGAGAAAGTTTAATTTTTTTTTAATACAGTTGACGTAATTATATATTGTTTCCAGAAAGTATGCTTTACGATGCTTAGAAAGGGGTATTGAGGTGCATCCCAAGGACAAATCTTACAAAATCAATTCATTTTATTTCTTTAGATCAATCTATCAAATAGTGATACTATAATATATGTGATTGAAAAACTTAAAAAGTGATTTTTGGATCATGAAAATATTTTACGCATTTTCACTTGGTTTCTTAGCAAGGATTACGACGTATTTATAATAAAAATGTTTATAAGCAGAATGTGTGATTGGAGAAATACATTTCTTGTTGAGCGTCGAATTAGGAATTTAAATAAACAAAAAATAAAGATACACATTCGATCTCAGAAATGGAAGTAAATGGGAAAATAATATGGAACTTTGTTTCCCTTGACATATAATTTATTTTTGTCTATATACCTTTCTGGCAGTTCACAAGTAGAATCTTTCCAAGGAGAGAAGACCCATAAAGCAATTGAGAAGTCAATAACCAGTAATGCAAGCCCAAAAAGTTGACCATGATCGGACATTTCCTCATGCAGACCCGTGCTTCAGTTTAATGGAGACACTTCACTTTCTTATGATTTCCCAAAAGCAATTGCATTATAGCATGTTTAAGCTTTTTTTTAAAAGTGATTTTATACTGTATTGTTCAACTAATCTAATACAATCAGATGTGCTTGCTCCTATTTCTGTGTAGTGGGTATTGACTGTAAGAAAATAAGAACCAAGGAAAATCTTGTCTCCTTCTAGAAGCTATGCTTCTTTTTGTCTTTTTGGTGGTGGAATGTAGTGAAAACCAACAAAGTCAAAATTGTCTGCAATGTAATGGTTTCTTCATCCACATCCACCACTTGACTGCTTGGTAGCTAATAAAAACAGCCTCACGAAGTGAATCTTTCATCTCATGTAATGCAAGTGAGCTGAGCCATAATTAAGATTATGAACTTGGCATGCCATATTCTTCTCTTGCTAGTTCTATTCTTCTTCTCTTGTTGCAGTGCAGAATCTCAAGACCCTTTGGGAGATTTCTGCAACAAAGACAGTACTAAAATAAGTAATGCCAGCCAAATATCAGAAAATATTGATACCTTATTGGCTCAATTGGTGCCCAAAACTGCTTCACTTGGCTTTTTTGCTACTTCCTATGGCAAAGGCCAAGACCGAGTCTTTGGCCTGGCTCAATGCAGAGGGGATGTTGTGGGCAGCAAAGACTGCTCTAGTTGCATCCAAGACGCCGCAAAGCAAATCCGCCGGCGCTGTCCAGACCAGGCAGATGCTCGAATTTGGTACGACTATTGCTTCTTGAGGTACAACAACAAGAGCTTCATTGGGGAAGTTGATACATCTTATGGTATATTCTACTTTAATGTCAATAACGTGACCGATCCCGAGAGCTTCAACAAAGAACTAGGATCTCTGGTGGACAAGATTGAGGCCCAAGCTGTTGTGCCAAAGAATGGAGGACTTGGGAAAGGTGAGACCAAGCTGTCACCATTTTTGACACTATATGCTTTGGTGCAGTGCACGAGGGACTTGTCTCATCTAGACTGTTCTCAGTGTTTGGCCATTGCAGTGGGAAATTTCCCAACCTTTTGTGACAACCGCAAGGGTTGTAGAGTTTTATATAGCAGCTGTTATGTCAGATATGAGCTCTATCCATTTTTCTTCCCTCTTGATTCAAACAATACCCTGCCTGTGGCTGATAATACTTTAATGGCTGTAGTTTATGATCCATAGATTATGTATTCATAGTATATGCTGGTTCAAAATAAGCCACAGCCAAAATAAGACAATCCAAAGGAAGATGCGGCACAACAAATTCCATTAACATGTATGTATGTGTGTTTTCTATGATAAACTTACAGCTTTGATAAGTATGCATCTTGTATCTTTTCATAATAATGATTTCATTTGACTTTGCTAAAAAGAGATGCAATTATAGAGATGGGTTTACTTGTGATTGGAAAACCAATACAAGAATAATTGGTTGTGAGGTCATTTTCATCTCATTGAAGTGGGATCTCAGTTTCATTGAAGTCTTTCTCCTTAAAACACAACCATTTGTTCAATTGTCCTCCAAAGCCAATGGAATGCCATGTTCTGGTGGAAATGGGTTTAAAGTGGGGCAGAGTGCAAGAAATTGTGTAAAGTTGGAATTATAATGTTGGGTCAATTTTATAATGGTTGACATCAACATCCTTTAAAGATTTTATAGACTAATATTCAAAGACAGTTCCAAATGGCCCTGCCAAACTTCAAAGAGAGAATGCAGAAATTTTGTAAGGCTGCCATTCTGATTATAAATTTCCTTATTCATTTACATGTATTTATATGTGTGTACTCAATGTATATCTACAGTTTTGTCACCCTTTGAGTAATTACATGTTTGCACTCAGAGTTTGGCTAGTAGTTGGCTTTGCCATAGCTTCTGGGGAAGGGGATAACATCTCTTACATCAGTCAGGCCAGTGGAAAAGAGAACCATAAGATCAAACTCAAGACTGAATCCAGAGTGCTTAACAGTTCCATGCCGCGAAGATCCAAGTACCATTCGTACTGCTCTTTTGCTAAGCCTAATTCCTTAACCCTACAAACAAGAAACAGCAAATATGAGATTTATGTTTCCATGTTCACAAGAAAGTAAGAACAGCCTTTTGGCCATGAGACTATGAATACAAGTTAAGACCTTGTAGTTAGAATAGTGATGCGCTCCTCATTTTGGCTACCTGAAATCAACTTTCCAGCCTGCAAATAAAAATGTCTTTCAGCTTGAAAACCAGTTTAACATAAATGTGGGATTTATAGGGATGGAGAAGTTGTGGTACAAGGCTCTTTCATGATTTCTTTTGAAAAGCATGAACTTACCTTCGGTACAACGATATCAAATGCTGCAACTGTCTTTCCATCATCATTCAGCCTTACATAAAATGGCTTGGCTTCTTTTGGATAATCGTATATGATTACAGGCTTCTTATAGATCTCATCAGCCAAATAACTGCGATGCATGAAAAAATAGTTAGGAACCACCACAACAGCCAGAGCTTGATGCCCTTACCACATAACTGTGATATTGACCTATTTAGATCATAACCACGATGTTTATATGCATACCTCAGATCTGCTTCTGTTAATGCAGCACCCCACTCTATTTTTGTATCAATTTTCTTCTCTGTAACCTGGCAGATTAAGATCAACAAAACTTCATAAATAATATTTGTGGAGAAAGAAACAATTGTCAGAATTACATCAAGGACCATTTTATGCAATCAACCTTCTTTATAGCATCTAATGCTTCAGTGTAGGAAATTCTTTCGAAGGAACTTGAAATCACTGAATGAAGACGATCAGCTCTGGTTTTGTCAATTCTTTGAGAAACAAATTTCATATCTTCAGGACAGTTTTCCAATACCCATTTGCAGAGGAACTTGAGAAAGTCATCTGCACAATTGATTGCATCCTGGAAGCTCCATAGGATATGGTTAGGTTTGATTAAAAATATGTAACTCACAGGATCACATCAAACTATAGGAATCAAAGATAACAATTCAAAATGACAGATGATCTTCAAGAAATTTGTGTGCTTAAAATCTGTATTAGACCAAAATTCAATCATGCCAAAAGCATTAGCTTATACCTCTAATTGTGAAAATGCCAATTCAACTTCAAACATCCACATCTCTGCAGCATGTTTCGGGGACTCCTCTTTATCTGCTTGAAATCTGGGACCAAAGGAGTAAACATTTCCAAGGGCACAAGCATAGCTCTCCAGATGCATTCGACCAGAACCGGTTAGATAAGTTGGGCTGGAGAAGAAATCCTCAGAAGATTTAACATTGTCAACCTTTTGAGAAGTTTTTGGTTTTGTTTTCTCTCTTGCTTCCAACTGTGATGCTAATTCATTTGCTTTCCTTAAATCCTGCACTGCAGCATCCAATGCTTCCTTATTGCTATCAGTCCTCTTGAGTTCCTCTACCAAGTTACTTTTCTCCTTCACAGCAGCCTTAATAACATCTAGACTAACACCTTCAAGTTCAGCAATGGCCTTATGATGAGGCTCCTCCTTTTCACCTGCTTTGCCAAAAAGACTAGTAACCTGGAACTTTTCACCAAATCCTTTACAGTCTGTGGTCGTTAGAATCGGTACTTGCACACTAAGGAAACCATGGTTTTGACAAAATGTGTGAGCTGCAAAATCCAGCGCATTGCGGATTCGCATAACAGATGCCACCTAAATAAAGCAGAACATGTGTTAGACCCCAAAGACTCAAGCTACAAATCAACAATGCATACCAATGGAATATGTCAAACACTTACCTTCCACAACAGATCATAGTTAAAAAATTCAAACAAAGACAACCAAATAACAAAGAGAGATACAAATTACCGTGGTTGTTCGAGCTCGAATGTGGCAAAAATCCCTTAACTTATCCAACGGCACACGTTTTTTCGCTAATGAATACTTGCTGTAATCTACTGTTCCAATATGATGTACTTTATCCACTCTCAGCTCGATAACATTTGTGCCATGTACCAAAGACTGCTGGAGCAAACCTTCCACTATGATACAAGTTCCAGTATGCAAAAGCTGGCATGGTGGAGCTAGGGACGATTCAACAACCACCTGAGAGAGACATTCAAAATGTGCCATATCAAATTTCACTATTGCAAATACAATGTCATTATAATTTTTTTTTGGAGAATCCCCCAGAATAAGATTTATATACATATCAAATTCATTATTATTCGCATTTACCTGAAGAGTTGCAACACAAGAACCATCACTGACTTTCAAAAAGACAGTGGAAGGAGGAGGGGGCTTATGAATCGCAGCCTCCAGCTTTTCGCGAAGAGGGTAATGGCCGCCGCTTCCTCCCAAGACCTTCACAATTGCTCTTAAAAATGGTATCCGAGACTGAAGAATTTCGACACAGCTGACACCTGATCTGGGTTCGGGTTCATCCGGCCCATGATCACCAACTATAAGGGGCACAGGCTCTTTCCTGACCTCCTTGGAGGACTTCACCCACCCTCCAACCACAACTCTCTCACCAGCCAATTCTAGGCCACCATCTCTTCTCTCCAATATGTTTTTCAAGAGAACCCGATTCGAGTACTTGAAAGTTGTCAATTGGGTTGAGACAGTAGCTGCCATTGCTTGTTCAGATTCCATTTTCAGAGAAAGAAAGATTGAGAGCTAAAAGAATGAAATGGTTAATGGGCTGCAGAGCTGAAATGAGATTAGAATGGTGAAGATGGGATTTGGACATGGTTGTTGGAGGTGATATAAGAGAAGAGGTTTGGATGCTTTGCTTGGGAAGGTCATGAGTCTGAAGTTTTGAGTTTAGGAGAGGTTGGCATGAAGGAAAGGGATTGTCTCTCAAATTTGAATTGTGCAGGGTTTTTAAGATTGCAGAGAGAGGCAGAGAGGTAGAGAGGTGTGGGAGGCAAGGTATGGTATTCTTCAAAGTTGGGCTTTCGCGGGAATTCTCAAACTTGCTATAACCGACTTTAACCGTTTTCCAAATTTTTGGTCACTTGTTAAAAGGAAACCTAAGTTGAAAGGAACATTTGTTTACTAATTTGCTCAAGACAACCAAAGATTGTATCTACGTCCAAAATAATTGGTCTAATTTTCAAAACTTACACGATATAGATTAGTGACAATCGTTTACCATACGATACGATGTTGATGTAGTGAGTGTTGAAGAATACACACACTCCCACATAGAAACTTAACAAAATAAGAAGTTTCATCTAATGAATGACTCCACTCCTAATAACATCGAGACATTTTGTATAAAACCTCATACCTTTTAAACATGTAATTAAATTGGGGACAATATGGATGTTGCCAGTAGTGGGCCAATGGTCCATACCTCTAAAATCTTAACATTGTATGAAAACAGGCCGGTTGACTTGGCCCTATTAAACTCAAATCAAACAAAACCCCAAATTGAACCAAAATCAAACAAACCTCAAATTATTATTATTATTATTATTTTAAAAGTGACCTATGTGGAATTGATTGCACGTATAGTCCATTAAAAAGAAGTCCCAGTTGAGGAGGAGTATTGAAAAAAACACACAGTCCCACATTAAGAAACTTAACAAAATCGATGTTGCTATTAGTAGGTCAAGAATGCATCCCTTTGAAATTTTAACAGTGAACGTAAAAGTAAATCATACATATGGATAACTATGAACCATTGACAACATTTCTCTAATGGAGAGTATGGGTGCCTCGTGCCAACGCAAATCTCAAAGTATACATAATAGGACTTCTTCCAGCACACCAAAGGAAAAAAAAAAAAAAAAACCTAGTGAAGATGCTGCTTCTAAAATGTACATCTATACTATAGTGGGGGAAAAGTTTATGCGCGAAGCAAATCTAGAAACACCATTTCCCAAGTCTGGAATTTTCTTGTTGGGAAAATTCTGGGTCCTTCTGTGCCTTGGGGTCCAATAAAAAAAGGAAAGAAAAAAGAGATCTGGTAAATTCCAGTATGTGTAAACCACATGATTGGTATTAGCGTCCAGAGACCATACTGTGGGTTAAGATTTTTGCCACCACGCTTCTAAAGACAAACAAATGATTTGCCGACTTAAAATCCCCCTTTTACCCTTGAAAATATAATGTTTGATTATCATAATTTATGGGCATCTTGGTCATTCTTCAAAAGATTCCCTTATATCTTAGGTGTGTTTCCTCTGAGTCTCTGAGTCAGTGCTGCAGCCTATCTCTTGTAGTAGCTGAGTAGCTTGGCTGCTTGCAAAACCTCTCCGCTCCGTCCTTCCTCTCTCTCTTATCCTTCTAATATATTGACCACAAATTTTCCATCTCTCCAATTCAAAGTCATTCCAAAACCGAAGGAAAAAAAAAAAAAGAGAAGAAGAAATGGCCAAATCTACAACAAGACCTAAATTACTCTTACTATTCTTCACATTAATCTTTGCAGCATATGTTTTACAAGGTTAACCATTGCTAGCTCTTTCCTTCTTACCCTTTTCTTTCTTTAAATCTTCCACATCTACACACACACACACATTTCTTCTTAGCTCTAATCTTTCATTATATGCACTTTTTTTTCACCAAATTTTGCTGTCTTTTGAGAAGTATATATGTTGCATATGTCTGTCTCTCTCTCACTGTTGGGCATTTTCCAAATTTGTTTGGATTCAAATGGGAGCCATTTTTTCTTTTCTTTTCTTTTCTTTTCTCCCAACCACCAAATCACCAAGCATTGATAGAGCATTATGTATGCCAACTTGCCAAGTTTGTTTTGAAAATGGCAACATTTTGATTCTATGTTAATTTTTGCTGCAGGATTCAGAACCCAAGTAGCAGCACTTCCACACCAGCAAAGGGTCTACGATTCTTCCCCACCACAAGAAGAACAACAACTTAAGCAGGTGAAGAATTTATTGACAAGCATATGCAATTTAACATTTTTCTGCAATTCTGCTGATAATTGCTTATCATTTTGAGGGTATAGAGCAGGAAGGAAACCATGAACTACGCAAGAAGATTGATGATTGGATCCACAGCACCAACATGCACTTATAATGAGTGCAGAGGGTGCAAGTTCAAGTGCAGAGCAGAGCAAGTGCCAGTGGAGGGAAACGACCCAATTAATAGTGCCTACCACTACAGATGTGTGTGCCATAGGTGAAAAAATATATATATATATATATCTGATAGAGATCATTTCATCATCATCACATTGTGAGTTTGAGAGTCCCATTTTTGCTGGTATGGCCAGAATTAAGTTAGTGGGGGGAGGAGGGTGTCTTAATTTGGATGTTGTAGTGTATGCTCTGAATTTTTCAATGATGAAAAGGCTCATGAATTTTTGTTAACCTTCTCCCTTCTTCCTCCTGTTTTGTTTTGTTTTTTTTTGGGTAGCATTGTATTTCTGTTTCTCTTTGTGTTAAGCTGCCATACTCAGAACTCTGAAGTACTACTCAAGCAACAACCCAAAAATATCCAGGAAGAGACAAGGAATATAGTTGTTCATTTCTTTCTATTTTCTAGTTCATGTTTTGTTTGTATTTCCCAAATGTTGATGCTACATGGTAAATTGCCATTTTATATATCATTAAACCCTCCAACTTTATATTCTCCCCCACTATGGGATTCTAGGCAAAAGAATCTTAACTTCACGGGTTTTTAACTTTAATGATAAAGCACTTATCTGGTATTAAATTTTAGCAAGAATTCAATTTTCGTCCCCATATACCCAAGAATCAGATTGCAGTCCAAGGGGGTAAAATTAGTGTACATGGTAAATTCCTTTTGAAATTTTACTTGGTAAATACAATCAACAAAGAGATCCTAAACCCTTGTTTCTTTTTATCACAAATAGTTCATGAGGTTTGCAAAATTATCATATTTGGTCCTTTATGTATTTTTCTGACATTTTAGGTCATTTATGTTACACCTCACACATTAATTTTATCATGTTGTGAAGTTCCGGCAAATTTTATGTTAAATTGCTAACATGGCATGTATGTGGTACATGCATATCCAATGAGATAATGACATGTGAATCTAAATAAAAAATCATTTTTAAAAATGATTTAACATTTAAAATCTAAAAAAATAATTTAAAAAAATTCTCTCTCTCTCCCTCCCACCCCCAAGACCAACGTTACGCCATCATGCAACTACTCCCATCCCCACCCGAGACATGTCCCCCATATCCTACCCATAGTATTCTATTTTTGTTTAATCCATGTGGTATCCATGTCAGCAATCTAACATAAATTTTTGACTGAATCTAACGGCATGACCAAAATTGATGTGTGAGGTGTAACATAAAGGATCAATAATGTCATAAAAAAACACTAAAGAACCAAATGTGATAATTTTGCAAACCTTCGGAATCATTTGTGATAAAAATCTTTTTTTATTTATTTACGGGTTTTGAGTTTTGGGCATTGAAAGGCAGGAGAGGCTGTCTGCAAATATGCATATGTTAAATGAAAGTGGTCCTAAAATTGGGGCAGAAGTGATGAAAGGTTCACATGGGAAATCTGTTAGTATCCTTTTCATCTGCACAAAATAACAAAACTGGATTCAATAATAAGGCACGAGATGCTAAAGGGGCTTGGAGGACCCATTTTGCACTGTGTAAATAAACACAAGCATATGCTGCATGCAATTTGCAAACACCCGTCAGTCTTAATAAATGCTTTGCTTTGATGATTTGATTTGATGCACTTGTTGTCCTTCTTGCTGTTGTTATTTCTTCTTTTGGGCTATTTTCCCATCCACTGCCCGTTTTGGGTATTTTCGGCTGCCTGGGAAAATATTGCATGCACATCAATGAATTCATCTTTATTTACCACACTGATATTGATCTCACATTCAGTATGGTCACATCTTTTACTTTTCTTTGTCCAATACCCTGTTAAAATTATAGATTTTCTTTTCTTTCACTGCTTCGCAACAACATTCAATTCGAACTATCGGAAGAGTTTCAAATTCAAATGCACCTCTGTTTTGAACCAAAAAAAGAAAACATCTTTCTGCCATGCACATTTTAACTGCAGATGAAAATTTAAAGAAATCTGGACCAAATGCATGCATGGTAATAGAGTATGAAAGGAAATATCGATAGGAGAGAAGACTTTTTTAGGACAAAGCAATATTCTAATTGTTCTAATGTACGAGGAGAGGAGAGGGGTCGAATTCGGGTGCAATCCGCAATGAGAGGCACAAGGTATTCATTAGTGGGGATAAAGTAGGAGTTTAAATTTTCATGTGGGCCTGGCCAAATAGTGAATCACTTTCAGCTTTGGGCAAGCATGTAGATTGGAGCTTGGCTATTTTGTTTAAAACGCAAGTGATTGGGCTAGATAAGACTTGGCACAGAAGTCAAAAGTCTGCAAAACCCCACCTCCCAAATTCCCAACACCAGCCCAAACAAGATAGTTGTATTATTTGATTGATGATTAGGACAAATCGTGCTATGTTGACAGTCAATCAACGACTAATCGTCCAAAGAATTGATATGTCTAGTTGATTCTCAACATATGATTGCACTCTTGTCTGTATTTTAACTCATCGAATTGAGGGGCTACCTACTTAAAGAACGTGTCAAGGCCAAGACAGTCTAAAAAGGGAAAATTATTATTATTATTACTTAAACAAATTAATTTTAGGTGCATAATCATGAGTACCCTTCATACAGAAGAGAAACTCCGTTATGCTGAATGCAATGTTCTTTTTTTCTATCTCTCTTCTCATGTGATTACCAATAATACTCTACCTGTTACGTACGAGTGTGTTCTTTTCTCTCTATTTCTCTCCTCATGTGATTACCGACAATAATTACCCGTGACAGGCGGACGATTCTCCTCAACACCGTTCTAGTACTACTACTGTGGTTTCACAAGTACCGACCCAAACTCTGTGGGAGTCAAAGTCTCCTATATTTGGATTTGATACCACGCTTTTAACTACTAACTTTGTTATAAAGCGAAAATCAGCCACACATTCCAATCCCAATACTAGTCTTTGAAAACTTTGATGATGATGATGATGTTAATTCGTTTGCTTTCGGTATATTTGATGGTGATGGTGACCCAAAAGTTTTATATTTCTCCTAAAGGCATATGACTATGACTAAAAGAGCAAGGTTTTGTGAAAAAGCCAGAGACCAGTGATTAATTTGTCAAAGGGCTCACAGTTTTGATGCATTTTCGTCCACGAACATGTGAATCCTTATCTCACCATAGATTCTTTTTAATTTGGTCCATAATTCCGTATCTCTGCGTATTCAAATCTAACATGAATGCATGATTGATGATTGTGTTGGGATGTAAGTCTGTATTTGACCCTTTTTTTTAGTGTTTATATGAATCATGCTGGCAAATATTTTTGAATTCTGATCTCTAGATCCTAAGAAGAAGCTTCCACAAGGAAATCATGAAAATAAACGAATTGGGTTGACTGTCGGAAAATAAAAACCGATAATCAAATTTTAACTCGTCATTTTATCATAATTAGATTGTTTTACCACTCTACACTGTCACATGAAAACAAACAAACTAACATTAGCTTTTCTTCTTCTTCTTCCTCTGTCCCCTCTCGTATTTTTCTTACCCAATATATGTCTTAAAAAGAACAAGATAATTTCTCAATAATATGGGATTAGTTGTTGTATTATATATAATACATATCTCTCTATCATAATGATTTCATTTCCAAGGTGACCAATGTATTAGCAACACAGAAAAAGTATCATTGGTTTGGTAATAGTTTGCTTTGGGCCTTTAGTCAACTTCTTCTTTTGGTCAACTTTGTTACCCCTAAAAAACGATATCATTGTCTTATGGTGGAAATGGAAAATGCAAAAAATTAGATTTTTTTTTGGTTTGATACAAGATTAGAATTTTTTATTTTTCATTGGTTTGATACAATATTATATTAATTACATGCATGCCATTAGACATTGCAAATTAAAAGTGTGACAAGGTCTTAGAGATTCGGAGAAAATGACACTTTGGATGGCTAGAGGCAGCTGAAGGAAGTTGAGGTTGCACCCCAAAATTAATTGGCAATGAGGGGAGTAGCCCAACTCCTTATAAACCCATGATAGATCCCTTAATATTTCAATGTGGGACAAATACTCTCAACACGCCCCGCACGTGTGGCGAACTTTCAAGCCTAACATGTGGACAACACATATTATGTGACGTGGAAGCATGTGTGACCGTTGGGCCCAACACGTAAAGCCTTGCCTCTGATACCATGAAGGAAGTTGAGATTCCACCCCAAAACCAATTAGCCATGGAGGGAGTAGCCCAACTCCTTATAAACCCAGACTAGGTCCCTTAACATTTCAATGTGGGATAAATACTCTTAACCGAAGCATCCTATATTACATTATTATATATAGTCTCAGGAAACGCGATTCTATTCTTTTTATTATCTTCTAACCAAATACATATAAACTATTGCATATCAAACAAAACTTCGCAAGAATATTACACATATAATATGTTGTAGGGTTTATAAATTCTTATGGAAAAACTATAATTGGATAAACAATCTAAAAGCAAAGATTCAGTTGCGACTAAATAAGATCTGCATTTTGTTGTCTCTATCACTAGAATGATTGCACCTTTAGATGAAGAATGAAGTATTTACATTTTGTAATATCACACTAGCAAGACGCTTGGTTTTACGCAGTAATTCTATGCATCATTCCACAAGCATTCCAATCTTGATCAAAGTCAAGTTTGGGAGATTCGTCTTCTATTTTTCTTTCACATGCCTTTCTTTTTTCTCAATCTCATCACAATTGTCTTGTAAAGTCACCAAATCATGCTAGTTTGGTGTGTTAACATCATGCCCTTTGATGTTAGTTTTGGGCATGTATTACAGGTTCATGTGTTGATGGTTAGGTATTTGAATGAGGGATTATATTACTCGTGTGGGCGTGTGATACTAACTTAGTATAAAAGGCGTAATAACTTGAATAAAAAATATGTTAATCACGCACGATTAATGCTTGCATAGTTTGCTATAAGTGTGGGTACGGTCGGGTTCTCACTCCAAACTAGAACTAGAGCTATTCATTTGGTATGGTTGAGTTCGGTTTTGACGAAAAAGTAATGCAGTCTCATTTGCCTATAAGCCGGTTCGGTTTCCGATTTTCGACAACAAATGTTTTTTAAATTTTTGAATTTTGATTTTTACATAACCAACTATAAATTTATTTTTTGGGCTTAAATCACAAATGGCCCAATTTCATGAAAAAAGTAGGTGATTGAGTCTAGAAAAGAAAGGTGATTTGGAGTTGGGCTTAGAAAAAGATTAGTTATGGGTTTAGAAATTGGGGTTAAATATTTTATTTTTTGTTTAAAAAAAACACGGCAAATCCAATTTTTTCACTACAAGAATTGGAATTGAAACCGAACCAAACCAATCCAGTCCAATTTTTAGTCGATACAATCCGGTTTTTTATCAACCCAATTTTTCTGATTTTTAAGGTCTAATTCAACTCGATCTTTCGGTTATGCCACACCTAGTTTGCCATGTCACAGGATCATAGCTTTATAAAGCTTGGGGAAGAAAAAGAAAATTGGACATGAACGTGATTTTCATGGTAGTTTTGTAGTGCTTACTGAATTGACTGGAACTCTTAATGGTGACATGGCAGGCTCAAATGTCTCATGATGCGCTAACACGTCGGACAGGGTGTGCGTGAGGACGAGCCAAGTTTCTAGGAAAAAAAGAAAACTATATAATTAATTAAAATCCGGCGAGAATCCGTGAGAATTATTTAATAGAATTTAAAGTTGAAATTCACCCCTTCCAAATTTTTTTTTTTTTTCCACAGTGAAATTTATATATTTTTATGGTTTGTTTTTTTAATCCAAACGTGAGAATTGGTGTATGTCAACATTCTAACTTTCGTCTAAATCCAAATTAATTTTCCCTATCTAAACGCACCGTAACAACCAATCTTTTGCATCAAATAAGAAAAATAAAAAAGACTCGATCTTTGCTTATCATGAACTCTATTTATATTTAAAAAATGCCCTGAGGCCCTGACCAAGAGTAATTGCACACAGCACAGCCTTTTCTGGTCTTTGGGCCTAAGGTCTTAGCTGTCTCTCACCTCATTCTTATCCCTCTTGCCCCTCCTCTTTAAATTGGTTCTCTTGCTTTGTCATTCATTCTCAAGAGATATCTTCTTTGTTTGTCTGATTAAGATAGAGAGAGAGAGAGAGAGAGAGAGAGAGAGAGAGAGAGAGAGCACTAGAAAATGGCTGGGTTTGCAGAAGGTGAAAGCGTTACTCTTGATCTTCTCAAGAAGAAAATGGCGGAGTTTGCCAAAGAAAGAGACTGGGATCAGTTCCACAGCCCCAGAAACCTTCTCTTAGCTCTGGTTTGTTCATCTTTCAAAACCCATAAACATGTCTTCTCTCATGTCATTTTGTGTTTGGCCTTTACTGTTTGATAGGTGTTTTTCTTTATTAATAATTTGTGTGATCCATGAAATAGGGAAGACCCAAATAAAATTTTTAGATTCTGTGCTATTCCCATATTTTCTTTCACTTTCATCATGGGCTTGTGAAGATTTGACCGAAGTTAACACAGCTGACTCACTCTAGCTGGATTGTTAAACACATGGGTTTGCATGCGCTGCAAGTGGGCTTCTTATTTTTGTTTGTTTTCAAATCTTTTTAACCTTCTTCTTATTAAAATACAAGTTAAGATTTTAAAGTTTTTAACTTTTGGCCTGAGTATTAGTGAATCATGTTTAACCAGAGTCAAACTTGACTTGCTTTGCAAACAGATGTTCCTTTTTGTTTTTGTCATGGTATTGAGGCAAATGTCTTAGCAGCCCACATTTCTGTGTTTTCTTGCCCCCTTGTGCTTTTTTTGTGCTTTTAAAATTGTTGTCATTCACAGAAAGTTAAAACAATCAGAAGGCTGAATTTTTTTGTTCATGTTGAGTTGATGTAATAAAGGTTTGGCCTTTCTGATGAAATCTCAGGTGGGTGAAGTTGGAGAGCTATCTGAGATATTCCAATGGAAAGGGGAGGTTCCAAAGGGACTCCCTGACTGGAAAGAGGAGGAGAAAGAACACCTGGGGGAAGAGCTTTCTGATGTTCTGCTTTATTTGGTCAGGCTTTCTGACATCTGTGGTGTTGATCTTGGCAAAGCTGCTCTTCGCAAGGTTGGGCTTAATGCCATCAAGTACCCTGTTAAACAGAGCCAAATGAATATCACAAGCAACAACACCACCATCAACAGTGATGAAAATGCCCAGAGGGTTTAACTTTCTTTGCTTAGAAACACCCACCACCACAGTTTTTTCTTTGCTGAGCTGTTAATACTATATTTGGGTGTTTATGGGATCCGTGGCTTGGGCTTTAGGATAGGAGCTTTTTAGGGATGGTTTTCATTTCAGGAGTCATAGACTAGTAATGGTGTGGGGAAGTGATTCTCAGAGATTTCTTACTGTTTTGGCTACTGAATCAAATCCCTCTGACAGTTGTGAGATATGGTGTGATTCTATTATAATATTACCTGCCCTTTTTATCCATTGTGTATTGGTTTTACTTTCCAAGGGTCACCATGATCTGCTATGAATTTGAAAATACTTGATTTGAATTTATTAGTTGATTGAAACAATTTATGCAGAATCTGCATGAACCGAACTGAATATTTGAACTGGTCAATCAATAGACAGTGTTTACCAACTGCACTTCACTTTCGGCATAAATTGGTGTTTGTCTCTACTTAGCTCACTGTAGTCTAGTGGCGGTGTTTGTCTCTATAATTCTAGTTTTATTGTAGGTGTGTGCTGGTTTGCTGTAAAAGTATGTCGCTAAAATTCTATTGTTTGCAAAGAAAGAAATCATCTCACTTGGTATCTTATCAACAACTTGTTGATAAGATTATGAGTTGTCATGGTTGTGATTAAATTCCACAAACACTGACAGATTCGGCTGAGTTGATTCTTGTTTGAACCGGTGATTCAAATTTATAATTTGATACATAAACCTCAAACGTACGTACTTAAATATGTTTTAAGTGTAATTAATTTCAATCAAAACTACATATTCGTTTCGAATGATGTTGACATGAGACTGATTAGCATGGTGACTTGTTGGGTGAGTTGTCAATCGTAGCACACAGTGGCACTGTTCATCTGGGTCCTAGCCTTGCTTGGCAAACCAGTAACATGTGAATTCTTGTATTGAAAACAAAAAAACAAAATACACAAAGTCGTGAAGTGCCCAACAACGTAAGTAACGTATCAACTTTTCAGGAAGAAAGAAAATTTTGGATAGAAAGTGTCGGATTAAAGTCATGAACAGTGGGACTAATGCACGTGAACTTATCCCAATCACAGAAGGGTCTGCATCAAGTCTTGATATAATTAGTCATAAATACTATAATTCTTTTTTAGTTCAATATAATTAATCATCTCTATTTTTTTAAAATAAAAAGAAAAAGTTAACGTTAATTAGAAGTTTAAAATATACATGACATAGGGAGGATGATTGGAGTTGTATTTTTTCAATTCTTCCTTGAAATTTGTTTAATGAGATGATATAGAGTTCGGTCATTCACACCCAAGTGGGTGACATCCATTCATCAATACCCGACTTCTTGCTATTAATACAATATGAGTTCAACGAACATCAACGATTAGAAGTCAATCATGGTTGGTAAGTGAATCATCCAAGCACAATGTAAGTCAATCATGGTCGGTAAGTGAATCATCCAAGCACATCTCATGTGAAAAAGAAAAAAGAGAGAGAAGGAAAACGTTAGAGCCCCATATATAGACATGTGCTAAAGCTGTCTGCAAAAGGGCAAATAATATGCATGTTTGTGGGACCAAAGCTTGATTATGTGAAAGAGGCAGCTCAACAAAAGTGAATGTAACTTAACAGGAGATTTCAATGCAGGATAAGTTAGGTGTGCATAATTGTACGCATTAAACATTGGCACCTAACCTTTTCCCTTTGCTGAAGAGTGTGTGTGACCACAATCACGAGATGTTCGTACCGAGTACATCAAAAAGAAAAAGAAAAAAGGATCTCCGAGCTTGTATTGAGATGAATTTTTATTTTTTTTGGTATATATCTCGCTGTAATTAATCACGTGATCAGTGCATAATGAAAGTCGAATATAAGAGTGTAGTATTCAACAATTGTATGAGATAAATTTGACTGTAACAAGTGTATACACCTCGATATGGTAGAAAAATTTGTATACCACGAGAATGATAACACTGTTTTGTTATCATCAACCCAAAAAACAAATCATATTCTGTCATTCGTGATAAGAATTTTACATGATGTAGCGTAATTGGATGTAAAAAGAAGCAGAATAATACTATTCTGTACCCGTGACATGTGTCCAGGAGTAGGGAAGTTTTTCCTCGATTCGTGTACAAGAATTTTGGTTGAGATGGTCAAATTCAGTTACCCTGATTGTCGACAACACATTGCCAGCCCTTCGAAGACGTCATGCGAGTGACGTCAATATATAACCTGCTATAAGTTTTTAGGCAATATGTGTAACACGAGTCGAGTTTGAATTGGAGGAATTTAGAAGTTTTTGACAATTCTAAACCTGAAGATTATTGGTTGCAAGTAAACTGGTTAATTAAAACAAAACAGCCTTCTAGTATTCTCTCAAGTCTAAAAACTGGGAGGTTTCTAAATAGCCAATATGGGCTTCATGTTCTTCTTTTCATCTTTTTGGTCCTGCCAATATTTTCAAATGGGCTGTTGAGGCTCAAAATTATTTGGATCGGGCTTTTTTAAGACTTAATGAGCTGTGGATAACTTGTTGTAGGGAATTGGCTTGTTCAATTAGATATGACAAAATCATATACGACATGATCATGTTTATAACGTGCAAACAAAATTATTAACAAGTCATGTTAGTGTAGTGTTTTTTTATTTATGAATCACGATAGTAACTAGTTATATTATTGTATTTGATATCATTTGGTAAACATTTTATATCTTGGAATTTTGTTGAACAAAAAATAGAACAAACGGGTGAATACGTGACACGAAAGATTTATGAATGGATTCAAGTTTATATATTTGGAATCGATAAGTTAACAGGTGAAATTTGAATTTAGGATAATTTTATACTGCAAGAAACTAACAGGACAAATTACCAAATCTATATGCAAGCCCCACTCTCCTATCTCAGCTCGAAATTAAGGTGTTGGTAGACTATGATTAGGCGCATGCAGCATAAAACTAATGAAAGCTACCGCCTGTTGTAATCCAATCATATCCCTATATTTTAAATGGTTTTTCTTTCTTAACCAAATCATGGCGTAATATTCTGTAAAAGGAAAATAGCTAGGCTTATCACATTTTTATACCACATTATGTACCACCTCTCTAATAGAGGTGAGCCCCATTGTATTGGTGGGCTCCACCTCTATTAGAGATGTGGTACACAATGTGGTATAAAAATGTGGTAAGCCTAGCATTACCCTCTGGTAAAAAGATGTTTAATCACTCGAAAGTTCTATGGACATTTCAAACTTTTGATCCTATCCTAGGACACAGTAAAAAGTCTCACCTACAAGTTCTTTTTTGAACATAAAGAAAGTGTTCTTCTAATCATGGTGGCTATGGCACCGTAGGCGTGATCGCGATGACGTTTTGAAGAGTTAGAGTTAGGGTTAAGGATTTTGTGTTTGGTCGAATAAATTTGGGGATTTTGCAATACGGTCTGTCGAAGATAACTAGTTAGCCTCAATTGCATGCCTGAAATCATCATTTCATCATTTCCTATCATTCAATATTATATATATATTCGAATACTTTAAAAGTATAACCGGCTATACTCTTTAAATATATTTAAATATTTTAATAGTATAGCCAATCAGCTATGCTATACGAATCTATACTCTTTAAATATACTCGAATGTTTTAAAGAGATACATTGACCTCAACTTTGGAGTCTCTTGGGATAATATCTTTTGTGTTTTCAGCCTTTCCGTAATCAAGACAATCCAATTTTATCCTCACATGTAAATGTTTCATAAAGATAAGATCTCTCAAATCTAATTGGATGTATGAATCTCTTCCTATCTTTCCACTTTTCTCTGAGTGTAAAATATCTGCTATCCTTGATGCATATATCTCCTGATTATCCTCACATAATTCTTTCTTTCTTCTATGTTTTAAATACAGTGCCGCATAAACAATAACCTGCACAATGCCAAGAATGAAAATGTAAGGGCAAAATTGAAACCATGGCCAGAGATTCTGTTGCTTTCAAACGACCCAAAACAAAACAAGTAAAGATATAAACTGAAGGTGCACACCTCAGTTGTTCCGGGACTAGTATTGACAGCACAATGGATGCAAACTTTTCCATCTTCAAATCCAGCTAGCGAAGTCATACTGGTGATATCAAAGGGAGCTGAAATCCTAAGATACTAAAAGCGTGGAGTAGAATATTTTGTACTGTAGGACAATGGAACTTAATCTGGCAAAAAAATGAATAAAAGAAACTAAGCTCTGCCGGTAGGAACCTTCTCTGAAGACCCGCGTACATCCTCTCTGCCGACGCTTCCGCGGCAGATCCTCTGCCTGCAACACAGTATCCGCAGGGATATGTACATTTAACTGTATGCTAACTCTACCTATTACACAGACAATAAAACTCCAGGATCAAAGAGGCACCAAAACAGCTTACTCTACACGAGAACTAATGTTGGGAAAGGGATTAGCAACGACTGGCAGACAGTTGTTTATCTGCATGATTGGCAAAATCATTTTTTTTTCTCTCTGGGTCCAGCATGTTGACTTGATGCCAATAATAAGATGCGTGGAAGCTAAGACAAACAACAAACATTCCATCAATCTCTCCCTGATGTCCACCAGCAAGCACTGTTAAATCAGCCAAAAATATGAAGAAAAACATGGAGTTCATGTGAAAGCAATTCACTTCAGCCATTCGTTGTCACATAATCAGAACATGGAAAGTATAAAAGAAAATTGGAATTATAAGGAACCTAGTTAGCAATGCATGTTTTTGTCTTTATAAAGATGCACAGCATAAAAGATTTCAAAAGCGCACACACCCACCCACCCACACATTTGGAAAGGAAGAAGACATGAAATTCAAGAATCACAACCAAAAGCAACGACCCAGATAAACCGAAAACCGAACCTGTTGGCGGGTGGTAGAAGCGAGGGAACCTGAGCCGTACATCCTGGATCGAACGGCTGAGAGAAGCTGCTTTGTGATCCGAGTCTACGTCTGCTGCCCATCCTGGTTTACGAGGATGAGACAAAATCAACTCTCTCCTCAGTTTTCAAGTGGACCCCACCTTCTTTTGCATTAACCAAATTTTCTCCTCTCATTTAGCCAACAGACAAACGCGAAAAGCATAAATGAAGCCGCAAATCATAAAACAATGCGATTTAATCCGGCGAATTTGTTTTTAATTTTGTTCACGAAGTAAAACGAAACAGAGCAAAAACAAAAACAAAACTATTCCCGGTATTTTCTCGACAACCAAACACAACGCAAAAGTCCGAAATCTTTGGTACCTTGGACGAAGGAATCGGCCTCTCTGTATAAAGAAATTAGGAAGATGAAGAAAAATTCTCTCCTTCAATAGTGAGGACTATACAAAGATTACAACACTAGGAAACAAATCTCTAGTTATAATACTAACAAAAAAAGGAAAGTAAAAATACAGCAGAGAAAATTTTCAATTTCCTAGAGGAACCAGAGAAAAAAACACCTACATACAACTCGGAACATCTTGAAAAAACCTATAAATATGAGGCCAATTTTAGAGAGACTTCACCATAACAACAAGGCGCAATGGCAAACAACCTCACTTCGGCTTTCACTTTTGCTCTCATCCTCTGTGTTTCAGCTCTTTCACTAATTCCACACACCACCTCATTATCATCCTCATTCCAATTCCCTCCAACCCAATCCACAATCCTCCCTGACCCTTCAAGCTTCTTCTCTGCAAACCTCCTCTCCACCCCTCTCCCCACCAATTCTTTTTTTCAGAACTTTGCTCTCAACAATGGTGACAAACCCGAGTACTTCCACCCCTATAGCATTAACTCATCCTCCTCCTCTCTATCTATCTCCTACCCATCTCTCTCCTCCACCTCTGCTTTCATCTCCCAAACCTTTGTCCCTGACCTCACCATCTCTGCCTCCCAAACCAGCGCCAACTTAGCTACAACAAATAACAGCGGCCGTGTAATCTCTGCCTTCACTGATCTCAGTGTCACCTTGGACTTTCCCTCCTCGAACCTTCGTTTCTTCCTGGCTCGAGGAAGCCCTTATGTCACCTGCAATGTGTCTAGTCCCACTGCGGTTTCTGTCTCAACCATTCATGCAATCCTCGAATCCTATTCGAGCAACTCAAAGACCAAGTTTACCGTCCAGCTTGACAACAATCAAACATGGGTTATGTACACCTCCTCCCCAGCTATTTTGACTAGAAGCAGCCCATCAACCTTAACTTTTGATGGTTATTCTGGCAATATTCGGATTGCATTGGTGCCGGGTTCTGATCCAAAATACGTGGCAGTCCTTGACCGGTTTAGTTCCGCTTACCCCGTTTCTGGTGAAGCTATGTTCTCAAAGCCATTCACTCTGGAATATAAATGGGAAAAGTATGGACGGGGAGATTTGCTTATGCTAGCCCATCCTCTCCATCTTCAGCTTCTGTCTAATGCTACTGTTCTGGAGGATTTCAAGTACAAGAGCATTGATGGCGATCTGGTTGGCATCGTTGGCGATTTGTGGGAGTTGAAATCTCATAATATATCAGTCACTTGGCATTCAATCGGAGGTGTCAAACAAGCCTCATACCCAGAAATTGTTTCTGCGCTTCGTCGTGATGTTAAGGCTCTTAGTTCGACACCAATAACAACTGAATCGTCATACTTTTATGGGAAATTGGTTGCCAGAGCAGCAAGGTTGGCTTTGATTGCTGAGGAGGTGGATTGTCTTGATGTGGTTCCAGCAATTAGGAAATACTTGGCGGACGCCATTGAGCCATGGTTGGATGGTACTTTAAGTGGGAATGGTTTTTTGTATGATCCTAAATGGGGCGGACTTGTCACTCAACAAGGATCAACCGATCGCGGTGCAGATTTTGGGTTTGGAATTTATAATGATCACCATTATCATCTTGGATATTTTGTTTATGGTATTTCAGTGCTTGCAAAGATTGACCGTGCATGGGGGAGCAAGTACAAGCCTCAAGCTTACTCTCTTGCAGCAGATTTCATCAACATTGGCAACCAATCGAATTCAAACTATCCGCGGTTGAGATGCTTTGATCTGTACAAACTACACTCATGGGCTGGAGGACTAGCTGAATTTGGAGATGGAAGGGACCAAGAGAGCACAAGTGAGGCAGTGAATGCTTACTACTCAGCTGCATTGATGGGCTTAGCTTATGGAGACACCCATCTTTTCGACAGTGGATCAATGCTTACAGCTCTGGAAATTCAAGCAGCTCAAATGTGGTGGCATGTAAGAGAAGGAGATACACTTTATGAGGAAAAATTCACAAAGGAAAATAGGATTGTGGGAATTTTATGGGCAAACAAGAGAGACAGTGGACTTTGGTTTGCTCCTCCAGAGGCAAAAGAAATGAGGCTTGGAATTCAGTTGCTGCCTATATCCCCAATCACTGAGATGTTGTTCTCTGATGATGGCTTTGCTAAGGAAATTGTGGAATGGGCATTGCCAGCCCTGAGTAGAGAAGGAGTTGAGGAAGGATGGGAGGGCTTTGTCTATGCCTTGCAAGGGATTTATGATAAGGATGGTGCTTTGGAGAAGATTAAGAGCTTGAAGGGTTTTGATGATGGAAACTCTCTCACTAATCTCCTATGGTGGATTCATAGTAGGAACTTAGGTTCACAGTAGGATCTTTGAGTTCATTTTTGTTGATTAGTTTTTAGGTTGTGTTTTTTCATTATTATTATTTTTTTAGGTTCACTGTCATGCATATTTGACAAATTCTTATGTATGTAACTTAACAAATCAATTAGAAGTTCAATTTATAGCAATGGTCATGAACCATACATCCACCCCTGCCTAATCAAATCCTCCTCCTCCTCTCTGTCTCTCTCTTTCCCTTCTCGCTTTTCCAACTCTGCTTTCATATACCAAATTGTCAAAGCTAACTTCACTATCTATGCAACACGCAAGACCAAGCCAAAACATTAACATCTCTATAGCTTTCCAATTCCTTTTCATGCCAAGAAAGATATGCGTTCCAAATAACAAGCTACAATGTTTTGCTTAATCTGATGTTCACACAGGAGAGACGTGCTCACAAAGGAAGCGTTATCTTTAAGTTAAAAAAACCCGCTAGTGTGTTTTCACAGCATATACAAAGAACTAAACGAAAATGCCTTTGTAAAGAAAAAGGCTCTCTATTTTGATAATCTCATGTGCAAAAAGTTCTTTATCTTTAAGTTCCAGACACGCAGTTTTTTCAAGTCCATGATTTTTATTTTAAATACGAATCTCTTGAAAAACTCTCACACTTAATTATGGGTAGGTGCAGTCCGACTTTGTTTGAATTAAACTCATGGGAGAAATCAAACTAAACTAAACCACCACTATTGAGTGGTTTGGTTTAGGTGGTTTGGCTATTTAGATTTGAGACAAATACTTTTTTTTACTTTTTTGTCTTGGTGATTAAATATAATTTCAATTTCATACATAAGGGAAGCCTATCATTTTTATGCAATATGTAATCCATTGATCTCTTACGAAAACTGTAATTGATGATACTTGTAAATACACATCTATTAGGAGAGACTCTAGGCGTTTTAGAAACATTTTAACCGCGAATGTAGAGATAAGTGTTTTACCATTGAAGTTAGAAAATACAAGCGCCTCTGACTTTCAACTATCTCCACATATGATTGCTGGCGTTTAAACAATCTACATTGTAAATGCTAAACTTTAGAAACCAAAAATAGGATGAACAGCTAACAAAACCGTAGAAAAAAACTGAATGGCAACCAAAACTCATATAAATTGAGTGTCTCTTAAGCCAATATTGAATATACAATACAACTATTGGAGCCAAATTAAGTAAGATCATGGTGATTTCAAGCATGAAGACATTCATCCTCTGTTTTCTCATTGTTGGCATGGTGGCGCTGAACGAAGAAGTGGAAGCTGAGATTCCCAGCATTAACCCTGGAGTTCTTGACCCATGCCTAAAACCAGGAGGGCCACATCCTGGTTGTAGTGGTCCTAGGGTCAGCAACGGTGAACATGAAACCGCTAACCCCTACAATCGTGGATGCTTGAAAATTAATCGGTGTCGTGGTTAGAAAGGCTAATTATGTTCTAATTACGGCTAGCTAAGCCAGGAAAGAAAAAATTGATTATGTTAATGTATATGATGTACGTGGTTTATGTTATAGGGAGAACAAGGGCCTTTCATGGTGAAAGTCTTAAGGGGTTTTATTTGTATTGGATAAGTAACTATGCAGAAAGAAGTGTTTTGCTTTTCTAATATACTAATGCATGCGTGCTCTTTACTCTTGCCCCTTCAAAAAGAAACAGAACTTTTCATATGCTTTACCTTTTAAATATTTAAAGGTGAATACTAACTAATATATTAAGAGATGATGATCATATGGCAATCATAATGTTATGTCATCTCCAATTTGATAACATTCAAAGTCATATCTAGATAACATAATGAAGTCAACCAAATGCCATTCCTTATTTGGTACTCAATCCTCCTCCTCCTCCTCTCTGTCTCTCTCTTAACCTTCTCGCTTTTCCAACTCTGCTTTCATATACCAAATTTTCAAAGCTAACTTCACTATCTGTGCAACACGCAAGACCAAGCCAAAACATTAACATCTGTATAGCTTTTCAATTCCTTTTCATGCTAAGAAAGATATGCGTTCCAAATAACAAGCTACTATGTTTTGCTTAATCTTCTGTTCACACAAGGAAGCATTATCTTTAAGTAAAAACAACCACTAGTGTGTTTTCACAGCATGAAAAAAGAACTGAACGAAAATGCCATTGTAAAGAAAAAAGCTCTCTATTTTTATAAACTCATGTGCAAAAAGTTCTTTATCTTTTCCAGACACCAGTTTTTTCAAGTCCGTGATTTTTATATAACAAATACAAATCTCTCCTGTTGAGTCTTCTTGAAAGTCTCTCACACTTTATTATGGGTGGGTGCAGTCCGATTTTGTTTGAACTAAAATCACGGAAGAAACTAAACTAAACTCTGAATATCATGAGTTAAGTGATACATTGACCTAGAGCGGAACCAATCTGACACACAAACAATGGAAGTCCAAACTTGAGCTTGAAGTTATTTTTATTTATGTTCATGCCTGATTTAAGCATTTTCGTAAATCATGAACATAAATTATGGTTAAGGACTAAAGTGGTAATCAGTATCTGAAAAGCATAGCTAAGTTGTCTTCTCGATGTGTTAATTCTGAATTGATATACATAAAGCACGCAAATCAGATATAGAAAATCCTGATAAACATATTTGGACTACAAAATCATCAATTCAGAACCGGATTAGAATGTCGAATGGCCAATAACTGAGTGGTTCAAATCTTTTGATCCAGTTGACGTACAACTTGATGCTTAATTATGCAAATTTACAAGAGCAGCCCACATATGATTTAAATAAACTTTCATACATACAGAGTCCAGAATCTTTCCGTTTCCATCAAATACAATAATCCGATGATGATTGCTGTCGGAAAGGAAGAGGCGGTTCCCATTTTCATCTGCAGAGATAGGGCCTGTAATTGAAAAGAATAAAAGAAACGCTTAAAGATTAGGTTCTCAGCAACTTTAGAAACAATTTCTTTATTTTTATATATTCTAGACCGGATGTTACAAAACTCCTATAATGCTCTACAGGGCATATGAAATTATAATGCAGCAAGCCGGTGATGCATAGGGAGCATATCCCTGGGAAGTATAATAGTGAATTCCTCAAAGAACAGAAAATATGGCTCCTTGATGATCTCAGATTGCTTCAACCAAGTGATTTTCAAGCTATTGAGAGACTTGATATCCCCATCATCTTATACATACAACTCCTCAACAACTGCACAAGGGCATTACCATGTATCGTGGAATAAGTATATATATTTAAATGTGTACATACATTTAAATATATGCATATGGCCCACATTAACTCATGAACCCTATATATTCAGTCAACTGACATACTAAAAAACAATTAACAACAATAGAGGGGTAAGAGAGGCGAGTAGTTTATCATGTTACTAGAGATCATGATCTTTCTCCCACCAAGTGTAACCAAGAAGTAGCAAAAGGGGGGGAGGCAGAAGAATCAACAGAGATATAAGACAACTGCTGAAGTTTATGAAAAGAGCAAAGAGTAGTAATTTGGGCAGATTTAAAATCTAACACCATCAAATACTTAAAACAGATCCCCCCCCAACCAAAGTAAGATGCTTTATCATAAAATAGAGAGGGAATTTATAACCATAACTACATCTACCGCCAAAAAAATCAGCACGCTACATAGACACTTAAGCAAACTGTAAGAGGAAGTCTGACTATACAGATCCCTTTGTCTCACAGCCACAGTTTCTGTTGTACATTGTTTCTTCAATATTATTCTTTTTTCTTTTTGCGGAAGGCCAGCGTGGGAAGGGTGGGGTGTCTGATAATATTAAGTCATCAACACTTGATTGTTCAAAATCTCATGATAATATTAAGTCATCAACACTTATTTGTTGAAAATGCCATGATGATATTAAGTCATCAACACTTATCAGATGATGAAACATATTCTTATCTCAACTAAACTTTTAACAAATCTATAGATGGATCACATGTGTACGTTTTTTAAGAACTTTGAGGCCCATATCCTTCTCATGGTAAACCACTGGACTCATAAAATCTTTAAACAAGATGTAGCATGCCCCATTTCCACAGGTAAGCATTTTTGTGTGAGTGAAAGTGCTACAATTCCCAAATACGACATGGCCAGAAAAATTACAAAAATAATTTCATGCATTTGTGTGCATGTGTACAGAACACACTACATAAGCAAGAGAACATATAAATACCAGACTAGATTGTAAGAAGTTTCAGCTCATCTTAAGACGCGTGCCAAGAAAAAGCATAAGTTATGAGGTCCTCAGAAGTAAAAAAAAAAAAAGGCTTATGAAATCAAAATCTTTACAGGATATGAAGAATTTTATTTTAAAACGAAAGCAAAGAGTAAGCCAAGACAAGAGCCCTGAAACACCAGACCAGAACTAGAGATTCTATAAAGGAAAAGGATTCTTATGATATAAAATCTCTGTCGCCATATATTTCACAAAAATAAAAACCATATTTATTTACATAAGTTTCCCTGAAGAACCTTGTGGAGCAATATATTTCTTCTCAAGTATCGAACCATATATCCTCAACTTTCCTAAACTAGAACTTAGATTTTGAAATACAACTCAGTTATACAAGAGCAAAGAATTACACCAAACATGGGAAAGCTTTTTAAAACACTAAATTAAGATACCAATATCACAGTGACTCAAAGCAATCTATCAATCAGAATCTGAAGGAACTAGGATGCTACTAACTAACTTGTAGACCTTGCAGCTTTTGGTGTTCTGGAACAAGCACTCACAACATACCATGTTATTCTGAACTACATACGTATGTCAAACCATTTATCCAACATTTTTGAAACTCCATGAACATATGAATCTTAACATATGTATGTCAAACATTTTGAAACTTTATTAGCATGGGAATGTTTTCCTCTAGTATGAACAAAAATGATAAAGGTGACAGTCTTTTAATAGGGAGCTTTCAAGGAGCCAAAACTAAGGAGGTCTCTAACCCTAATTGAGGGAAGACAACCTAAAGTGAAAGAACTAACACCACCAATCTTCGAACTAAATACATGCAACTGTATTGATGACAAATTAAATACATGTAAGAGCAATATAAAAATAATAGAGATACCAATCTTCAAACTAATAGACCCCAGAGGTCATCTGAAACTCAATTCTTGGTTTCATCAATTCAAACATTTTAAATTTAATTTTCTTTCATTAATTTCATGGGTCTGCCATTGCTGTGAGGAGTGTTACTGGGTAATCTTTCTTTTATATCACAAAAAACATTGCCAAAATAACAAGAAGAAGAAGAAGGAAACCAAATCAAGACAAAATTGTATATTTGGAAAATAAAAATAAAAAGATACGATCTTTTAAACCAGTTAGATATAATAGGCACAAATTTGATAGTTTAGAAGCTAGTATTTACCTACTTTTGGACAAATTGGGAGCATGGTAGTGCATTTCCCCTCTTGTTACTCATCTGACAGAGGTGCCATGGCGGCTATGGCACCGTAGGAGTGCTGGCGACGGCGTTTTGAAGAGTTAGGGTTAGGGATTTTGTGTTTCGTCGAATACATTTGGGGATTTTGCGGGCCTGAATCGTCATTTCCTATCCTTCAATGTATATTCGAATATTTTAAAGGTATAACCGAGCGGCTATACTATTTAAATAATAATTTTACAAGTACAGCCGCACGGCTACACTATTTAAATAATAAATTTGCCGCACGGCTATACTATCTAAATAATATATTTTAACAGTAAAGCCGTACGGCTATACTCTTTAAATAATATATTTTACAAAGTCCAGCCGCCCGGCTATACGCTTTGAATATATTATTTAGCGAGTATAGTCTATACGCTTTCGAAAACAAGATATAACCGCGCGGCAATACTATTTAAATATTAGCAAACTCTGAATTTTATGAGTTAAGCGATATATTTAGGATAATATCTTTTGCGTTTTCAGCTTTTTTGTGATCAAGGCAATCCAATTTTATCATCACATGTAGAGGTTTCATAAAGATGATCTCTCAAATCGCTCTTTGTTTTTAATAAGAATTGGATACATGAATCTCTTCCTATCTTTCCACTTTTCTCTGCGTGTATAATATCTCCTATCCTGTTGTATAATATTTGTCATCTGAAAACTCACCTCTTGGTTTCATCAATTCAAACATTTTAAATTTAATTTTCTTTCATTAATTTCATGGCTCGGCCATTGTTGCGAGGAGTGTTACTGGGTAATCTTTCTTTAATTTCATGGTTCCCATAAATTATTGAATTTATATCACATAAAACATAGCCAAAATAACAACAAGAAGAAGGAAACCAAATCAAGACGAAATTGTATATTTGGAAAATAAAAAATAAAAAGATACAATCTTTTAAACCAATTAGATATAATAGGCACAAATTTTGATAATTAAGAAGCTAGTACCTATCCTTCAATGCATATTCAAATATTTTAAAAGTATAGTTGTGCGCATATACGCTTTAAATATATTCGTGTTATAAAATTGTAACACGGTATATACTTATATTATTGTATTCGATAATATTTGGTAAACATTTTATATCTTGAAATTTTGTTGAACAAAAAATAGAGCAAACGAGTAAACTGGTGAATACATGATGACATGGAAGATTTATGAATAGATTTAAGTTTATATATTTGGACACGATAAGTTAATGGGTCGAATTTGAATTTAGGATAATTTTATACTGCAAGAAACAAACAGGACAAATTACCAAATCTATATGCAAGCCCTATTCTCCTATCCCAGCTCGAAATTAAGGTGTTGGTAGACAATGATCAGGCGCATGCAGCATAAAACTAATGAAAGCTACCGCCTGTTGTAATCCAATCATGCCCCTATATTTTAAATGGTTTTTCTTTCTTAACCAAATCATGGCGTGTTTTTTCACCAAAAAAAAATCATGGTTTTTTTTATCAAAATCTGTCATGTATAGAATGATTCAAGCTACCGCCAATTTACCAGAATCTTTCTTGATAAAATGCTTCAGACTTCGTTTTTAAAAAATATCAAGAGAATCGAACACAAAATATATCATAATTTTAACTCATTATCCGACCCGTAATGCTAACACCAAAGAGTTAAAGCTAAGTTTTCATGTCACACATCAAAGCAGAGGAGCTAAAGTTTAGCATCTTCTATTTCAATAATCAAGTTAGTAAGTTGCTTTTGAAAAATTCAAAAACTGAGTTGTGACTTGTAGAGGGTAGATTTGTATGCAATAATGTTCTGTAAAAAGATGTTTAATCACTCGAGAGTTCTATGGACATTTCAAACTTTCGATCCCATCTGCACACAGTAACAAAGTCTCACCTACAAGTGCTTTTACTTTTCTTTTTGAACAAAAAAAAAACTGATTGTCTTTTTAACATAAAAAAAGTGTTCTTCTAATCATACCTCCCACAACCCTAACTATATAATAGAATATAAAAAAATCATCCCTAGGGTACCACTTTATTCCACTCTAGCATCAGGCCATAAAAAATCATGATTGTGATAATTGCTGCCATTATCACTATCATCATCACCACCCACTGTTCATCTTTAACACACTCTATATAAGTAATTAGGAGCGAGCATCACAAAACACTTGGCATAAATATATAATCACAACAGTAGGGGATGTTGAGGAGAGGTAGTATTGCCATATGTTTATCAAATTCCACCATGTTGGTCGGCTGGTGCCGGTCACGGAGGCGGCTGAGAAGGCGGAGAGGGAGCACGATATGGCTAGGAAATAAGCGCCGCGGGTTCTGCCTAGGCTCACGGCCGGCGTTACAATGGGGGGCCGTGGTCGGCCCTATAAGGATGCTGAAGAAGATGTTCATGGAGATGGTACCTAATGAAAGGTGGATAGAAGCTTACAATTGGTCTGTACCATTTTTACGTCCTCAAATATTTCCTCTTTGTTAGTTGCTGCTAACTGCAACATCTTTTTCGCTTGTTTTTCATTTCTTCTTATTGAAATCTGTAAGGAGCGGCCAGCAACAGAAAGCCCCTCTTCATTGAAAAGACAGATTTCTTTGTTTATAATGAGTTACCATAAAAGAAAATCAAATATTGGAAGTTGAATGTTTGTGATATTGCCCACGCTTAAAAATTGAAATCAGGCTTTGATATTTACTGAAAATCTAACAGAAGGGGTCACCAAGATCTTTATGTTTACAAGAAACTAGTACAAATGGAGTGACCGCCATATTTAACAAAGATCCTAAATCTTGGATTTCAGTAAAATCAGATATTCGGATACTCTACATATACATGATAGCTATACTGCCTAGCCACAAAAAAAGAGAGGGGGGGATCTGGCAGACTACAAGACCGTAGATTGATTGCAAAACAGAAAACTTCATCTCTGTCTTCCTACAAATCAAAATTATCAACCCGTGTCCCTATAAACGTGTGGTGTCTACTAAGGAAATCTAAAGTTCATGCAAACAAGGCTAGCTTTTTCCGAAGTACGAAAATAGGGTAGGTTGCTTGTCAAGAGAACTCTTCGGGTTAACCTTCTTCTTTGCTGGGCTAGCAGATATCTCACTAGTTTCATAAGCAACTGGCTTAGAGTCAGCCGAAAACTCTTCATAGTCTCGCTTTGTTTGGCCCTTAGATGCACCCTCTTGAGATACTGTAGAGACACTACACTTTGAATCATTTTCACATTTTTCTGTAGAGGCTGGTTGTTCTGTTTTCTCTTTGCTTTCAGGTTCTTCCTTCACGCGTTTTGGCAAATCATTCTTCACAGATGAGTCGTAAAAACCTGTGTCCTTTGGGTTTAATTCTTCTTTTTTGGTTCCTTTCGACATGAAAAACTTTGTGATTGAATTATTCCCCTCTGTCTTTAGCTGTATCTGCAGAAAAATAATACAATCAGTAACTAGCTGTATTGTAACCTTTAGTAAGCAATCATGAACTTGACACATTTTTACCCGCTCAACCCCACCCTAGCTAAAGAAGGGAAATCCCAAATCCTCCGAAAACCTAATGAAAACAGAATTTGGTCCTACATATCTAAAGTGACAATCAAGACACAAGGCACATTACCAAACCATAAAAACTGGATATAATTAACAAAAAGTTACTCCATAGAAAGCATCATTTTGTTAATTGTATGGACCACTAAACCACGCAACACATGATGAGAGGGGAAACAAGTAAAAAAATGCCAGTCTCTAACAAGTTGTTACAACTTGGGTGGGGAATGTTACAGCAGGATTCCGTTGTTAGGAAAGTTTTCCATGAGACCACCTAGACACCTTTAACTTGTCACTTCCATAAAGTTTCCATCTAAAATGGAACACTAACTAATGGAAGAAACAAAAGTGTAAGAATCATTTCCTCTGATTCAAAGTTGCCAGTCAAAATTTCTCAGTTTACCCCGACATAGAGATCTTGGTGAAGATTATTGGGTTTAAATCCCTCCTATTGTCCAAATGATAAGCATCATATATGTAAAAGAAAACACAAAACTGTCACACCTCATTGATGCACTCTGGTCCATCAAAAGACACCTTGCCCATTGCTGGTGTCACTGGGTACCATACCTGGTGATTAAAAAATTTCCAATAAATTTACTTTGAATGTTTCATACTCATCAATACTAAAAAAATGTTAGGCCTCTCATTTGTAAAGTTCAACAACCACTTACCAAATCTGGGCCTTCATATGGTTTAAGTAATGAATCAAAATTGGAAGTTGAAGAACCACTTAGCCATGAGTCGGTAGATCCCTTGTCACCCAAAATAACAGGCATCCTGTCTGTAATGATAAATTAATACTACACAACTTTGGCAAAGAGTGCCACAACAGGAACGCACAAATTAACTAGTGGGAGCAAAGGATTCCACTTAACACTCTTAACAAGTTAGGGGAGCCAAAGAAATGTAAATACAAAAGTATAAATTATCAGATAAACTGATATAAAAGAAATTATAGATCAATAAAGTAATGCATAACCTATAACAGTATCCAGACATATTACAGTATTAGAAAAGAAATTATAGATCAATAAAACTGAGCAGGACTCACCATGCAGCCACCCTAGAGCTGAAGATGAAGACCTTGTAATGATAGTGAAGGTGTAAAGTTTTTCGCCTGCAGGGTAACATACAGCGGATATATCATTGCCTAGATATAAACAAACTTCATTTCAACACATATTGATGAACAAATTTCAGATAAAATTAATTTTAATGAAATTTAATATCACCTAGACCAAAACAAATACAAACATAACAGCAAAACAAATTAACAGAAGTTGTGGTGGTGGGGAGGGGAGTTTAATAACAAAATGTTTGTCACTATCTACCTTCAGAGTTCTCCCAAGAATCATAAAGAGCAGCAAACAAAAGCGGTCGGCCGTCATTAAAGTGGACATAGTAAGGCTGCTTTTTAGAACCATCTTTTTTCCATTCATAAAATCTGACCAATGCCAAATAACTAAATTATAATTTTTTTTTAAAAACAAAAACGCTTCAAGCATTGAATAGAAAGAATGAAAAGGAAAGATTCACAGAGTCCTCCAACACGACAAAAATTGAAAAGATGTCAATCATTCATAGCACAAAACATACCCTTCAACTGCAATGAGGCAGCGGTTTTTAGGAACTAGACGTCGAAAAGAGGCCTTTTCGCAAATGGACTCAGACCTAGCATTAAACTGCAATTTTTTTTTTCAAACACATATCACATCTCAACGCAATCCGAGCTTACTTACATGGAAAATAAAGATTGAAATTTTAAGAAAGGTAACAAATTTAAACTACCATCACTGGAAAGCATCAACCACAAATGTAACTGCTATTACCATCTTATAGTGATCGGGCTTCTCGGTTTTCTTGGTGAAACTAGGGATCAGCCCCCATTTCATACAGTGAACAACAACCCCGTCGCCGTCTGCTCCGTCTTCTCTACGAACAACAGGCAAATTCGACCCCGGCGACGCATTGAACAGCGGGCGAAACCTAAGCACATACCAAAAAATTCGTTCCAATCAGTAAGATTAAGCAATCAAAGAGACCATAACACGCAAGGAAATCTGTTTGGTTGCTAGGAAAGTAGGAGAAAAGTAAAGTTCGAATTAAAAATTAATAGAGGAAAAAAATAGGAGGAGTTTTGAGTTTTGCTCACCGGTCCATGTTAACAGTACGGACGGGGCCATGGCTGCGGTGGCAAGCCCTAGGGATGTCGTCGGCTCTGAGAGTACAGCGAGCCCTCCCACACATTTTCTCCAAGAAACTGAACCAGGGCGGGAAGCGAGTGTTCTGTGCGCGGTGACTTTTTGCGCGGTGACTTTTTCTCTGTATCGCACTATAGCTATTAGCCTATAGCTGGAGTAACTGGTGACCGTTGGATATCAACTGAGTTCGAGATTCGAGTTCCTCCTCCCATCCTCCCCTGGCAGTTTTCGCGGTTTCCAAATGTTTGATGCTCTTATTTAGACACGTGTAATGGATCGTTACGACTTTCGAAACATTTGTAGTTGGGCTGGGTAGGGGTTGCTGTCCTTTTCAACCCAATTGGGTCTATACTCGGTTTTTTCTATTTTCTATTTTCAAAGAAATAGTACCGCCGCCCGGCTATACTCGATGGTTCTAATTTTTAAAAGGAATAGTATAGCCGCGCGGCTATACTTGGAGAAATCGTGCAATTTTTTAAAAGTTGGAGAAATCGTGTAATTTTTTAAAAGTTGGAGATAAAATTTTTTAAGAAATAGTATAGCCACGCGGAATAGCCAATAATTTGCATACCTCACGTAAAATAGAAATCATAGCTATTTTTGTTTTTCCAGCTCCTGTTGGAGCACAAACCTGCAAGTAAATGGAAATCACATTCAAGCATATCATATCAGCACTTTGACTGCAATGGAAAATGCGCAAATTATTATGGCTAGTTTATACACTGATAATGTTAATGATGGCAATGATAAACTTAAGTAGAATGAGGGAACTACAAATGGCTAGTTTCACTGCTATGGAGATTCCATATGATAAACTTAACTGGTTCTATATGTTGTTGATGAAATACTCAGTCTTTTCAAATTGTATTTTAAAGAAATAGTATAGCCGCGCGGCAATACTCAGTTTTTTAAAATTGTATTTTTAAGAAATCGTATAGCCACCGGGCTATACTCAGTTTTTTAAAATTGTTTTTTCAAAGAAATCATATAGTCAGGCGCTATACTCAGTTTTCCTAATTCTGTTCAAAAGAAATAGTATAGCCGATCGGCTATAGTCGATTTTTCTATTTTTTAAACAAATAGTATATCCGCACGGCTATACTTTTTAAAGAAATAACGGCTATACGCATTTTTCAAATTGTTTTGAAAGAAATAGTATAGCCACACGGCTATACACGGACCGCATAGCTATACTCGGTTTTTATTATTTTTAAAGAAATAGTATAGCCGGACGGCTATACACATTTTTCAAATTGTTTTAACATAAATAGTATAGCCATACGGCTATACACGGACCGCGCGGCTATACTCAGTTTTTAATGTTTCTTCGAATAAATAGTATAGCCGTCCGGCTATACCCTGCCTTTTAAATTGTCTTCAAAAAATAGTATAGCCGCGCGGCTATGCGAGGTTTTTTTCCCTAATTTTTTTGTTTTGTCGAACCGGTTTTCCCTCAGATTACTAGTACTGCCACTGTTAACACTACTCGGCACCGAAGCCGCGAACTGTGCTTCCCAAATGCTCTCCCTCGCAAAACGACTCAAGAACTCACCTTCATGCTTCCAGCCCGCCGTCAACCAAATCCGGTGGGTCCGGACCGAGTCCGGCCCGTCCCGGCGCCGGCAAAGGCACAAGTCTCCGGCCCTGGCTATGAGGAAGTCGGAGGAGAAGTCGGAGTGGTGGATAGTCGACGGCGAAATCCACGAGATCGGCGATCATGTGCCTCCACGTGAGCGGTTCGTCATTCCCAGAGATAACATCCCCAACAAGCGTCGAAAGCAGCTCAGAGAACAGTTCATGCGCCGCACTCGCCTTGTTCTCAAGGAAACGGTCAGTTCAGAATCAGATTAGAGCTTTCGGTTCTTTTTTTTCTCTTTCACAAATTGTGTGGTTTGGAAATTGGGTTGTTTGGTGTTTTTGTAAATATGGTTTTACTCTTTTGCATTGAAAGGAACATGAGCCTTGGTGCAAAAGGTACATGGAACTCTACCAAGAGCTTCGAGAAAATTGGGAGAGGCTGTATTGGGACGAGGGTTACTCCAAAAAAATTGCCATGGACCATGCGAATTACGACTCTGCAGAAGATGATGACCATGATTTCTCTCCGTACAGGTGTTTCCGCTTGACTAATTTCTAGGATTGTTTTCAGTATTTCAAGAATTAATATGAAAGAAGAGAAGTTAATTGAAAATTCCAACTGATTTATTTGTGTAAAATCTCACTTTCCATTGTGTTGTATTATGACATCCAGGCCCTGATTTTACTCTGTTTTGCTTGTGTTTCAGGAGCAAGCGGTCCCATAGCGAGCCATTCAAGGTATGAATTTGATACAATCAGTTTTGGACCTGATAAATAGATCTGAAGATAGTAACATAATTACATGGGTTCTCTGTGCACCTACATGGTTTTCCATTATCAGCAGAGTTCTATACATTCATATAACCTGCAATCCCGAACCTAATATATTGTTTGTATTATCTTCAAAAGTTTCTTCTTTGTGTTTTTGTGAATGTGATTGTTTCTCTCTGTCCGCATGCTGTAAATGAAGCCATTCCAAGCAAACTTTGTAACCAAAGTAAATAGGATGTTGTCATCGAATAGCCCGTTCAATTCATTTGATCAGTCACCTAGTTGCCTGTTAACTCTTGTACTTCATCATGTCATGGTTCTCTAGATTCCTTGTCATGCTCTTGATTATTAATGTGACACCATGATTTGTTTTTGTGTAAGATACCCTGTAGTCATGGTACTACTTACCATACAAGAGGGTTGCTTGTGATATCTCTTGCTTTAGATCTATTTGAGTACTTTGGTCCTTTGGTTATGACTCTTCACTCAACTGACTTGATTTTGTTGCAGGACAATGGTTTCGGAAACAGGCAAGGCGGTGCCTGGGAAAAGGTCAACCAGATTTGAAGATAAGTTCGAGTATGACAGAGAAAGGAGAATGAGAGAGAAAGGTCAGTTGAACGTAGTTTGACAAGTTTTGTGTTGTGAACTTCTGCTTTTGTGATTTGGTTTTCAGATTAAAGTTGGCCTGTTGTATTACAGTAGTTGAAGAATGCTCTTTTACGGATTCTCTATCAATATCTTCGATTGTAGATTGAGCACAGTTAGATTATTTGGTATTCGGTAGTTGGATTCTCCAGGTCTATGCTCGAGTCTTTTTTAGATTGCTATTTTTGAAAGGGCTATAGAACTTCAAAAATTATGTTGATTAACAATTTAGTGTGCTAAGAATTCCAGATTTTGACTATTGATCCATTCTACATATTGTAGCCACTAGAGAGCTGACTATTCACATTTCTATTTCTTGCAATTTGAGAAAGATGGTCATATGAACATACAATTTGCAAACTGTGTAAAAGGATGATGTATTTCAAATTGACATTTAAACATGCCCTAGATATGCTAATCTTCTTTTTCCTCATTTCTTTTTCTGTTCAATAATTTCGGTTGGAAAATTGTCTAAAGTGTGCAGTTCTCATTAGTTTCATGTATTTGAGTTGCAGCATTTGCACCCATGTCTGGAGAACGTGCTTCTTCTAACTTCCATGATATGAACTCCCGGAGACAGCCATTTGACACCCACAGATACTTCCCAGATAATGAAAGAGAGTGAAGAACTGCAAATGGGGTCTATGCACTTGTATATGTATCACGACTCACGAGAGGCTCGGAATGGTGCTCCATTTCCATTTCATCTCTTCCTCAACCGTCACTGTGACACTTCTGACATCTATCCTGCTACTGACACCAGGCAGCTTAATCTTGTAACCGTTGGCATTTTTGAATTGACTGATATTGTGCTTCCAAAATGCATAGGAATTTTGTGATTTTGAGCAAAATGTCAGGAGAAGCGAAGGGGTTTAGGCTTCAGAACCACGAGTGTTGCTTGACGTTGTCGTATGTTATGCAATATACATGGGACTGTTATAAACGTTTTAACAAAATCTTTTGATGATGCTATTGTCTGTTTTGTAGCCATATAAATTTTTTGTATGATCGGCTTTATTTTAATTGGAAACAGTATATTTAAGTGAGAACAGCAATTTTAATTTACAAATTTGCATAATTAAGATTGATTTGATCATATAATTACGAAGTTCGTAAATCGTCTTTAGCTGCTCAGCAGTTCAAACTTTCATGTCAATTGAAAACGAAGCGAAAAGAACAAGTCCACAACGTACAACTAACAGAAGCACGTAGTACTCATCATCCGCCGAAATAACAAAATACAATCGTAAACGGCAGAAGAAAACTTTGAATTAATTTTGAGGCAAAACACAGGACACGACGTCAATTTGCAAAGGCCGGCGCCAAAACGTCCCAAACTTCACTCCCTCTCTCTCTCTCTCTCTCTCGCTGACAAAATTTTGAAATTGAAAGCTGAAAAATCACAAGATCTGATTCCGAGGGACCGCCATTGGCGACAGAAGAAGAGCAAAGATAAGATAACGATCGGGAAATGAGCGGGGCGACTCTGTGCGCTCTGTTGGGTGAATTAGGGTACGAAGGGGCTGATGCATTGGACCCTGACAGCTTCGAATGGCCCTTCCAATACGACGACGCACGACCCATCCTCGACTGGATCTGCTCCAGCCTTCGACCCTCCAACGTTCTCTCTCTCCCCGAGCTCTCACAGTTACTCTCTCTTTCTCTCTCTTTCTCTCTCCCAATTTGCTGTCATTTGGTTGAATTTTAGAATTTGTAATTTATTATTAAGCGAAAATTTGTATTGTTTTTTCTTGTTTAGGTACGAGCAGTTTCTACAGGAAGGGAAGCTATTGGAGGTAGAAAATTACCATGGTTGAGTTTTCATATGTTGTGTTCAAACTTCATAAGTATATATGCATTGATACTTGGTGACTTTACAGGGGGAAGATTTGGACTTTGCTTATGATAGCATTTCAGCTTTTGCTTCCAGGCCAGATAACCAGGAGGCAGTTTTCGCAGCCGAGGAGGGACTCAAAGATATCCGGTACCATACTTTTACCACACAGTGTTCGCATTTATTTGTGATGCATTAGTTAATATGTATCTTCTGGCCTATATATGAGGATTAAGATGATATTTTGGTGTGATAAATCACTGCGGTATCCTGCTCCCGCTACTTATGGATTTCTTTTCTTCCTTAGGGATGCAACTCAGGCATATAAAGCTGAAGCTCTACAGTTGCAGAGACAGCTTAGGCACCTGCATTCTCAATTCGACATGCTTACTGGTCAGGCTTCTGCTTTGATCCAAGGGAGACGGGCTCGAGTTGCTGCGACATCTACTGTCAATGGGCATCTGGCAACTATAGATGATAGCCTTTCTGCAAGAAATTTGCAGGTATATTAGGGAAAAAAAGCATTTGGAATGAATTGTCATTTTCTTGACTATGTTGGAAAAGGAATACTTTTGACGTTGGTTGTGTTGCAAATTGAGGACAATGGTTATTGATAAGTTTGATGCATATAGTTTTTCCAATATTATCAATGTGTTTGATTGGGTTTGGTTTTCCATATTCATATATTATAGAACCATTCACATGTGAATGTCCATTGGTGAGCATGTGAGTGATCGTTCATATGCCCACTGAAATTTCCGCACGCTGATGTCTGCAGTTGAACCTGCATCTATGTACACACACATGCACACAGGCATATGTGTGTGAATGGAAGATCAATACAAGCTCATAAAAGTATTAGTTTTATGCATGGATTTTAATTAATTTTTCGAAGAGAAAAGTACTTGTAGGAATATATTGCTACATAAAAATTCCAGAATTTTTGTAATTCTTTCATTGTATTCTAGATGAATGCAGTTCTTGGAAGGATGGCTTCTACAGCACAAGAGTTGGCTCATTATCATTCTGGAGACGGTATTATTCTTTTACCTTATAGTACTTGTGTTGACTATTTGAACATTTTGGACAATCTTTGTTGTTTAATTCTCAGTTTTATGTTCTGCATTGTATTATGAGAATAATCATGCACAACTGAAGGAAGAACCCAAGATTTTTTTTTTTCGTTTGAAAAGAAGGAAGAATCCAGGATCACTTTTCTGCTTACAAATTCAAGAATCAAGATCACTTCTCTGCTTCCGCCTAATGATTAGTTTTAGCGCTACTTGCAGGGGATGGCATCTATTTAGCTTACTCAGACTTTCATCCATACTTAATTGGAGATTCATCTTGTATCAAGGAGTTAAATCAGTGGTTTGCTAAGCAGTTGGATACGGTGTGTATTTCCTCCTTTAAGGCATTGCCAATCTTAATTACTGATGATGTATGAGTGTGCATCTTTTTTCTTTTCCAGCTTAAAGCATTGCTAATCTAATTGGTGATGGATCAGTGTGTCAGTGTTGCTTTCAATTAGGACAAAACTTTAGCAATTGTTGTTGCAACTTACTTTTCAGATATCCATTAAAACCTTGTGCCAGCTGTTATTTCTAGAATCCTCTGCATTCGGAAGTAGACTATAAACTCTCTTCCAGTTTTCCAGTCTTTTGTGAATAATTTCAAAATTGCTATTTATATACAGAGCTCTAGTATTCATATTTCAAAGTAGCTCATCTCATGGAATTATATCTTTGTTAGTATTGCTAATCTTCTGGATGAGTTCTTGAAACCTCGTCTCTTGTAGATTTCTTTGATTCCTATCTCTTAGGTTGTATCTATTTTGTTTTCTCCAGTTTTTCTCGTCTTCTCCCCATATACTAGAATTGCACCTTTTAAAAAAGAATACTTTAGTTACTAAAAGATCAAAAGTCTTACTGTGTGAAATGAACAGGGTCCTTTTCGTTTAGTTGCTGAAGAGGGCAAGTCTAAGTGTTCGTGGGTGAGTCTTGAAGACATCTCAAATATCATCGTAAGAGGTAATATTTCCTGTTGCTTTTCCAGCTTTATTTTCACACTTTTATTTTTTCCCTTCTCTCCCCATTATCTAGAGTTGCCTAGGTATCCAGATATCTTATGACGTTTTAACTTATATAAAGTAGCAAATATTGACTCCTTTTATTTGGCGTGTTGATTGCAGCAGATTTAGAAAAATCCCATCATCAGCGTGTCTCTGAGTTGCAACGGCTTCGTTCAATGTAAGTAACATTTTTCCGCTATTTGCAGAGTTTCTAACTTTTATTAATTGATATGTATGATACCTACTTATTTGTTCGGAGAGGTCTCAGATTCACTACATCCTCTATAAGAAATTAGAACAATGGCTGTTATCATTTACTTTGATCCCTTTTGTTGATAAAATTTTTAGAAAGAAGGTACAAGAAGTTGACAGTTTGATTTTCATAATCAGAGTTAGAGGGCATATTCTAGTAGTTAATTATTTTACTCTTCTGAGACTTGAGAGGTACAACTTTTTTTTATATTTATTCTGTTTTATCTTTCTCCAACACATTCTTTGATGTGATGTGGTATTTGATAATTCAACCCTACTTTTGTTGTTTGGATTATTTTTTCTATTTCTGGTTGATTAGGTTTTAAGCCTTTCTTGGAAAACATGAGATCAATAATGTTTAGAGGAGCCGCAGTTTGACTTTTTTTCGTGGTCAGGTCATGCTGACAATGTTGTTTTTGATAATCTTACAATCCCTGCAGTTTGACTTAATTGTAACTGTTGAATTATGCGCAGTTTTGGGACAAGTGAAAGACAATGGGTGGAAGCCCAAGTTGAGAATGCTAAACAGCAAGCAATTCTAATGGTGCTTAAATCTCAAGTATCATCAGATGAAGCGCACATTCATCTTGATCTTCATTCCCTTAGGTACAATGCAGTTTTACTCATCAATTCATTATGCTTTGTAGTAGACTTTTAAGTTTCTTGTCATCAACATTTCACAATATTTTTGGAATAAAGAGTATCTAATATATGTGTACAGGAGAAAGCATTCGGAACTTGTTGGAGAACTATCAAATTCTTATCACAAGGAAGAGAAGTTGTTATCTGAGGTTTGTTAAGTTTACTACGTTTTACCTGCTATATCCGAATTTCCAAAATCTTTTGTGGACAAGTTGAATTCCAACTTTAGTCATAGGGAGGAGTCACATAAGGAAATGTATCGTGGCAATGCTACCTGCTAATCACGTTGCTTGTATTTATTCTTTTATGTATTCCTCCTGGAGCTTATGAACTGCTCAATTTAAGCATTTAAAATTTCCTTCCATTGTTTTGTCCTTTCTCCTCTTCTGAGGTTCTCTATATGCTTTTTATTCTTGGGGTGTGGAGTGCATATTTTGATACTCTTAAAAGATTCTTCTTTACAATGTGCTTCTTTCTGCCTTCAAAATGCTTCATTTCATTGATTTAGTTTGAGTGTATAATCTTAGACTTACTGTGTATTTCTTTTTAAGACTATTCCGGATCTTTGTTGGGAGCTGGCTCAACTCCAAGACACGTATATACTGCAAGGTATCATTTGTAACTATATCATTCTAGAAGTGCAGAGTGAAACAACAGCAAATTATTTGTCTTTATTGCCGAGAAAGCTCTTTTTTGCTAATGCGATCTGATTTATCAATTTGTAGGTGATTATGACTTAAAGGTCATGCGACAAGAATATTATATTAACCGGCAGAAAGCGGTATGGTTAGCTACCTGTCTTTTTGTTTTTGTTTTTCTTTTAATGTGATTTTGTAGATGTTTGTTTGATCCAAAAGTCTGGCTTTGAAAATAATTGATTGCAGTATGTGAAGCAATTATATGAGAACAGTGTTCAGTTCCGTAATTAATTTCTGCACTAGTAGTGTTAGCACAATCGAAAGAGCAATGAGTTCATATCACAAAGCTTCCTGATCTTCTGGACTAACATTTCTTTGTTTCAATTTCTCTTGGCAGTTTATAAATCATCTTGTTAATCAGCTTGCAAGGCATCAGTTCTTAAAAATAGCTTGTCAGCTGGAAAAGAAAAACATGCTCGGAGCATACTCCTTGCTTAAAGTTATTGAATCAGAGGTGCAAGCCTACCTATCAGCAACAAAAGGCCGTGTGGTATATATTAATCCAGCTATCACCTTTATAAATTATTCTCTCTTCTCTCTTAGATTTTAGTTATTTTCCCACTATATCTCCTCTCTTCCTTCTTAATCACTGAAGGAATTGAAGCAAATAGTTTATTGGTCATAATATCATGCATTTTACTGTTAAATGAAATTCTAGATGCACCCAAAACTTAAGTGATAAGACATCTTAATGGAATACTGTTATGAATTTGCTCAGAACTGGGTAGTGATTATGCTTCATATTATTTGGGAAACCTTGCTTATGGTGGCATGCTTCAATCCTTCATTTTTTCCCCTAATAAGGGCTGATGATGTTCCTTTGTTATCATTTTAGGGTCGTTGCCTGGCACTAATTCAAGCTGCATCTGATGTACAAGAACAGGGAGGAGTGGACGATCAGGATCACTTTTTGCATGGTGTCAGAGATCTTTTAAGTATCCATTCAAGTAATGACAGCACATTAAATTTGGATAAACGTAAATGTTTGTTAGATTTTCTATTAATCCTATTACTCCTTTTTCTTTTGCTTATTTGCACTTTTCATTAGATGCTCAAGTTGGGCTATCAACATATGTATCAGCTCCGGGTATTGTTCAGCAGATATCTAGTCTTCATTCAGACTTGATGACCCTTCAGTCTGATCTTGAGAACTCTCTTCCAGAGGACAGAAATAGATGTGTCAATGAGCTGTGAGTTACTCCAGTTTTTCTTAATCATCATGAGTATTAGTCTAAAAGTTATTGACTGGGCCTTTAAATAGGCGTGTGAAAATGAATCAACATACCTTGTATTGTCTGGAGTACATTTCAATACTCTTTCCGGCTGCCAATTTTGGCTGCTTTGTGCATAGAAGTATCTATGATGAATTTGTGTGTGTTGTTCTTCAACCCTTTTTTTTATGGGAAAGTATCTCATTTCTTTGTAATTTGTATTAGGTGCACTCTAATTCAAAGTTTGCAGCAATTGCTATTTGCATCTTCGACAACCGCACAACCGATACTGACGCCTCGGGTATGACCTCACCATTACACTTATATTTTCTGTTGCCTTTGTTCCTATGCGAAGGTTATATCTTTTTCTTTTTCTTCCAGCCATTGATGAAAGAGCTTGATGAAATGGAGAAGATAAATGCAAAACTCTCCGCTGCAGTTGAAGAGGTGACACTGGAGCATCGCAAGAAAAATGAGGTAAGCTTTGTTTATATGTTTCTCTCTGTCTGTCTCCTGATTGGAGTATGATTTTGCACTGTGAGCACAAATAAGGTCTTGCTGTAGGCTTTCAAGATCAAGATTCGGTGTTAAATGTGGTGAAAACATACAAACACGTACATGATAAGAATTTGGCTAATTTTTACACACAAAATAACGAAGTTATCTTTCTAGTTAATATTCTATTTAAGTTATACAACTGAATTAGCTACAGATTTGAAATCGCGGTCAGACACAGAGGCATAATTGGTTTAGTTTAACTCTTTCCGGACCTTGATCCTGTTATCGGTGATATAAACTACTCACATGTAATGTAATGGTATATGGCATGCAGATTGTAAAACATCACGCCAAGGAAATCGGGCTTCAACGGGGTGTCTTTGTTGATTTCTTCTGTAATCCTGAGCGTCTGAGGAGTCAAGTTCGGGAGCTAACTGCACGTGTCAGAGCTTTGCAGGTTTCATAATTCTTGTTTATGTACATATACATACACATTGTATCTGCCTGTGTGTGTGAGAGAGAGAGATAGCCTGTCCTCAAATCCATTATTCCATGCCTATGAATGTGTGATTGTGCCTTTTTTTCTTCTTGTGCAACATTAACGATGCGCCTTTTCTCTCGTTCATGCCAGTTAGATTAAGCTAAAAAATAATAAAAGAAACGAACCCAAAGAAGAAAAAAAAACCCCTTTCAACCACTGCTAAGAATAATTTACTGTGTAAGGTTGGGTTTGAGAATTCGTTTCGACATTTTGTCGATGAAATGGCCGACCATGAATATTATTGGGTTGGAAATGTACGAGGTTTGATAGTCTGATGCTAAATTGTTCAGAGTATTAGAAGTGTTTTAAAAATAAATAAATAAATCAAAATCAAGCCAGGTATGAATATTGAATTGTGTTTTCATTAACGATGCACTTCTCTTGTTAACATCAATTCAAATATCAGTTTCAATTGTGACGAGGGTTTATTTTTTGGTTGAATTGTTACAAGATGGTAGCAGTTATAATACAAGGCAAGAATTTTGAGGTGTTTGGTGTAACATTTTGGAATTCCAATGTTATCCTTCAAATAACTACAACCGTTAAAATTTAGGAAAATAGCTAAAAAGGGAAGAAGTAGTCAAATAATTAAATCAGTTAAGTTAAACAAACGAACAAATAAACAAATACAAGGAGAACAAGAAAAACGAAAAGAAAATATGCGACAAACCTATCATAATCCTAACTCGTTTCAACACATTCCCTCGTTCATTTGGACAAATCCAAGGCTTAAGGATTTACAACTTTATTCCTAAGAGTTGCCAGAGGATTTCTCCTTTAGGAACTCGGTTGAATCCAGAAACACGGTGTCCCAAAGGTAGGGAATTTTGCTTCTTTCAAAGCAAAACTAGGGGAGCCAAAGTGCTGCTCAAATCTTCCATCTTCCATATGAAAAATACCCATATTTATGTTCTCTTTTGAACGTACGAGCCAATCACCCCACTCATGATATATGTACTGGCGATATATACATGAAAAAGTATATGCAATTCGGCTTACATCCAGAGTAGTCCGAGGCCATAACAGAGAATGAAGAATTATTATCACCCAAAAATAAGGTTCTGTTACCCAAGTCCTTCACTTCCGATTTTGACGGTCTCTTCCCATCCCTCAAAACCTTAGAAACCCTAAACCTAGGAGCTTGTCGGTATATATCTCCGTAAGAGAGAACTAATAATAAGTCCCCTGCTGATTCCACCATATATGTCTTTGAGCCAAAAGAACCATGTACATGTCGACGTAGCGACCCTTGAACAACCACCCTTGTCTTTGCTTGCTTAGGGTTTTCAATGTCGAAAACCGAAACCCCATTATAGCACGTGGCATAAAATCGTCCCTTATAACGAGTTATATCCAGTGGATGTTCCTCTAAAACCATACTTGTCCAATATTTATGTTCTCTTGGTTTGCAAAATGCCAAATGTTCATGGTCATAAAGAACCATGATTGCAAAATCTGATGTCCAAGAAGGGTTTGATGATAAGACAAATTTCTTTACCGTATGAAAGTGTGACATGTTTGTTGGTGAAAGTCGTCCATCAGAATCTCTAAAACCAGGCAACTTTATTTGGGCACGATTGAAAGGATGCAACAGAGTAAATTTCAAACCTTCTAAAGTGATCAGCCATCCTGAACAATAACACAATAGTTTGCCCTCGGCTTCTGGCAGATTGACCTTCTGAACCTTATCTTTTGTGAAGCTGTAGAACTCACGGATGGCAGCTCCATCTTCCCCTGGGAGCATAAGGAATGGATGTGATAATTGACCAGTAAAGTTTTCCTTCGTAGCGACCGATCTCCGTGCTTTGCAAACTGCACCAAAAGCAGCAAAATCCTCCATGAAAGCTATCCGGTTGGCGATGGAGATAACAAGTTCTTGAGGAAGATCAGACCAGTCAGCCCCCGTCAGGGTTTTTCTTTTTCCATTTTCAGGCCATCTTCAAAACTTACCAATTTCCCTGCACAACTCACTGTTTATTGAAAACGTGGTGTACTTACAAAGAGAAGGCTTAATGGAGCACTACGTGTAGAAGAGAGAAGAGAGGCTTGCAACGCAAGAGTTTGGCCGATTTATGTTTAAATATGATGCTGCTGTATATATACTTTCCCACTGGCCGATTTATGTTTATCAAGAATTCTGTAGTGAGGGCTTTATATATGGTGCTACGGTTGGGATTTTCTTTTGGGCACGGACTCGTGGTAGAAAAATTCTTTGGTGAAGTAGTCTTATAGGCCCACCCTCTCGTGTTCGGGTCAGATGTGTTTGTGGGTCCAACCCGATTGTGAAAGGGTGCGTCACATGAGAAATATATAAATATATATATGTTTGCACAAACGATATTCTATTTTAATTTAATCTAAACTACGAAGAATGGATATCTGAACTCATAAACATTTTTTAAGTGGAAGAATATAAAAGGGTGACTTTTATTCCTTTTCACCCAAAAACGCACAGTTTCAATAAAGCACAGGTGAAAAAGGCGACATCTTTTAACACATGCAAAGGATGCGAGGTTGCAGGCAAAAATGGAACAGAAGTCAGACCTCTGGAGCATTTCAGCGAATGTGTTATTCTGTTTTCATTAACGATGCACTTTTCTCTGGTTCATACCCGTTAGAATATCAGTTTCAACTGTTACAAGAGGGTAGCAAATATAATACAAAGCAAGAATTTTTGAGCTGTTTGGTGTAACTTTTTGGAATTCTATTGATATTCTCTTTTTTTTTGGATGAAATAAGGGGGAAAAACCCCTAAAAGAAACAACTAACTAACTAATACAAATCAAACGAGGCCTAGCAAGGGTTTAGCAAGGCCTAACATATCATCCACCAAGAATGAGGTAACCCAGGCAGGAGTATCATCAAAATATCAAACTCCTAGGTCTAAATTGGAGCTGCAGTTAGCCATAAAATCTGCTACAAAATTCTATTCTCTGTAAACATGAGCAAGGTGACAGTTGCCAATACGACTCATAAGAACACAACAGCTATCCACCAACACAGCAAGAGGGTGACAATTCAATGTACCAATTTGCTGAAGAAGAGACACAGCAATCGCAGCATCCATCTCAACAAGAAGATTAGAGATACCTTTGTCCAAGGCCAACTTAAGCCCAAAATATAATCCCCAAACCTCAACCTCCAAGATCTGGCCTTGACCCAAGTTCACAACAAAGCCAACAATCCAATCACCAAAGGAATCACGAATAACCCCTCCTGCTCCAATAAGACCTGAGGCACTCTTCCTAGAGCCATCCACATTCAGTTTAAATTGGCCCAAGTTCAGGAGGGTTCCAAGCAAAAAAAGGCCGGCACTCTATCAGCCTCCTTACCAGAATCACTATTAGCCTTAATCCAATCAGAAGCAGCAGAATTCCATTCATATTCTTCATTACAAAGAGAAAAGTAACTTCTAAAAATAAAAAATCCTCCCTCGCCATTTGGACTAAACCCAAGGGCTTAAGCACATTCGACTTTGTTTTTTCCTGTAACTCCCTGTAACTTTGTTGGTAGTTGGCGCAAAGCAAGAATTTCCCTCTAAAAATTTCGGTTGAATCCACAAACACGGTGTCCCAAAGGTAGGGAAACTTCTTTGTTCCCAATAAAAGTGTTCCTGAATTCTTCCATTTTTCATATGAAAAATACCAATATCTATGTTCTCTCTTGAAGGTAAGAGATAGTTATGAGGCTGCCGGGAATATATGTACTGCTGAGATATGTATGAGAAAAAGTATATGCAATTCGGCTCGCATCCAGAGTAGTCCGAGGCCAAAACAGAGAATGAAGTATTATTATCACCCAAAAATAGGGTTCTATTACCCAAGTCCTTCACTTCCGAGTCTAACTGCCAATTGCCATCCCTCAAAGGCACCTTGAAAACCCTGAACTTAGGAGCTGGTTCATAACCTTCTTCGTGAGCCGAAACTACTAATAAGTCCCCTGCTGACTCCACCAAATACTTCACTCTACCAGGAGAAATATGTACAAGTAGTTCCCTTGGCATCCTTGGAACAACAACCTCAGTTTTAGCTTCCTTAGTAGGGTTTTCGATGTCGAAAACCGAAACCCTCCCATTATGGCTCACGGCATAAAATCGTCCCTTGTAACAAGTTATGTCAACTGGCTGTGAACCTAAATCCATACTTGTCCAATATCGATCCTGTCTTGGTTTGCAAAATGCCAATTGTTTACAGTCATAACGAAGCATGATTGTATAATCTGATGTCCAAGCAGGGTTTGATGAGAGGACAAATTTCTTTATGGCATGAAAATCTGTCATGCTTACTGGTGAAAGTTTTGCACTAGAATCTCTAAAACCAGGCAACTTAATTTGTGAACGATTTAAAGGATGCATCAGATTAAATTGCAAACCTTGTAAAGTGATGAGCCATCCTGAACAAGAACAACATACTTTGCCCTCAGCTTCTGGCAGATTGAGATCGCGAACCTTATAGTCTGTGAAGCTGTAAATCTTACGCATGGCAGCTCCTTGTTCCTGTGGGAGCATAAGAAATGGGCCTTGATGTTTTAATCGACTGGTAAAGTTTTCCTTGGCCGCGGCTGATCTCCATGATTTGCAGACTGCACCAAAAGCAATAAAATCCTCCAAGAAAGCTATCTGTTTGGCAATGGAGACGACAAGTTCTTGAGGAAGACCCGACCAGTCAGCCACCGTGGTTTTCAGGTTACAGGCCATCTGTCAATTCCCCTACACAACTCTCTGCTTATGAAAACATGAATGTGAATTGGGGCTACAATGAAAAGGAAAAGGAAAAGGATTTTGAGAATCGAATCAAGATGGCAAAAGAAAATCAAATTCGTCGAAAAAGGAAAATTTGAGAGGTTGTCCTATATCAGATCCACTGCTGGGTCAGCAATACAAGATAATATTGGAAGACCCATCATTAGAAGAAAACCCAAAGAACCAAATCTTACTTGTTATTTAATGAGAGAGAAGCATAGAGACGGCAAGAGAGAGAAATGAAGATGGTGGTGGTGATACGAATGACGACTAGGCTTGCCTTGGATTGTCTCGAGAGAGAGAGAGAGAGAGAGTGGCTGTCTGAGTTGGGGATTAGATGGGATTGGGGTTGGAGTAGTGGTGGTGGGTGGCTTTGGGTTGGTTGTTGGTTGAGGACGAGAGGACGAGAGGGAGGGGGAGAGGGAGACGAAGAAATTTTTTTTTATTGTTTTTTTTATTTTTTGGATTAATTTAAGGTGCTGCTAAAATGAACCCTAAAATTAACTAAGGACACCCTATTACCAAACTATTTATTAAATTACTAATTTACCCTAATATAAAATGACCAAAAATAAATATTAAATTATGTAAATATAATTTTAATAAGGACACCTACTCATTATATTCAACTCTAATCAAACAAGGCGAAGTTTTCATATTGCTTGGTGCCCACGAACAACGCCGTGAGCACTGACGAAGGCGCAAGGAGGTGTCATTGAATGGTGTATAGCAGATAGGAAGGGATAGATAGCAATGATTCTAATCCAGCTAACTTACTTGCAACAGTATCAATCTTCGATGAGTGACTAGAAGAATTTTTCCTTTGCGGAGTAAAAAGCGATCTTCATAAACATATGGTAAGGCAAACTTCCCACGCACTTTAAACAGATCAATAACCTGGAGGAAAAATGAACTTGATTCTATCAACTGAAATATAGCCTTCATGACAAAAGAAAAAGAATTAATTTTAGTCACTGAATACAAGTAGATTGTAACCAGACAAGACATCAAGCTGGATATCAACAACAAATAATCATACAAGTAGGTTTACTTAATTTAAGGTTGAAGCAGATGAGAAAGTATGGAATATTAAATAAATTGCAGACATTGAGATTTCCACTAGCCTCTCTAATGACATCACCAAAGTCTTCTATGCCTTTGCTTTCCTGCCAAAGTAAAAAATTTAAATAAATTGTAGACATTGAGATTCATGAGTGTAGAAATTGCAACAAGTAAGATCTGGAAAAGTATAACACTCATAAAAAGAGAAACTTGGTATAGGATTGGTATTATGGTGTACCAAGGGTATTTTTGATAGTTAAATAGGGTGTACTTAGTTAATTTTACATTTTGATTAAAATATTAGGGTGCACTTAGATCATAGGGTGTACTCAGTTAATTTTAGGGTTCGTTTAGCAGCACTCTTAATTTATTCAAAAGTTCTTAAGTACTTATATAATTTAATTCTGATTTCTATAATATTTTACATATTTTTACTATTTTATTAACATTTAGTCCAGAAGGATGGTTTTTCAAATTTTTTAAAAATAAATGGTATAGCCGAGCGGCTATACTCCATTTTTAAATTTTAAGTATAGTACAGCCGCGCGGCTGTACTCATTTTTTATTTTTTTAATGAAATAGTATAGCCGAGCGGATATACCCGGTTCAGTTTTTTAATTATTTTTAATGAAATATTATAGCCGCGCGGCTATACTCGGTTTTTATTTTTCCGAAGAAATAGTACAGCCGATCGGCTATAATCCTTTTTTTAAAACAAGTATAGGCGGTTCTGCTTTTTTAATTATTTTTTAAAGAAATAGTATAGCCACGGGGGTATCATATTTTTTTTCAAGCAATAGTATAGCCGTGAGGAAATACTCGATTTTTCCTAATATTTTTAAAAGAAATAGTATAGCCGAGAGTGTATACTCGGTTTTTTATCGAGGTGTTTCTGCTTGACTAATTTCTGGGATCGTTTTCAGTATTTCAAGAATTAATATGAAAGAAGAGAAGTTAATTGAAAATCCCAACTGGTTTATTTGTGTAAAATCTCACTTTCCATTGTGTTGTTTTATGACATCCAGGCCCTGATTTTACTCTGTTTTGCTTATGTTTCAGGAGCAAGCGGTCCCATTGCGAGCCATTCAAGCTACGAATTTGATATATACAATCAGTTTTGGACCTGATAAATAGATCTGAAGATAGTTACATAATTACAAGGGTTCTCTGTGCACCTACATAGTTTTCCATTATCAGCAGAGTTCTACACATTCATGTAACCTGCAATCCTGAACCTAATATCTTGTAGTTTGTATTATCTTCAAAAGTTTCTTCTTTGTGTTGTTGTGAATGTGATTGTTTCAAAAGACATGAAATACAATTTGCAAAAGTTTCTGAAACAATTGAAAAACTGGAGGAATAACAAAACCTAACAGATTATAATCAACTTGCTCAGCCATTGTGAAAGGAAGTTTTTCATTACAAGTTCTTCCGGAGGCAGCCCTGCCGAATCTGGTAGGAACATAAACAAATTCAAACGTGCTTAAGCTGACCAAGTGGTGAGAGGGATGGGGAATGACGTTTTGTTACATCTTGTCCTAATTTATTCCCTCCGTCCCTCTCACGACTTTCTAATCCCAGGAGCTTAAGCACGTTTGACTTTATTCTTTTTTCTAACTTTGTTGGTAGAATTGCCATACTTAGAAACTCGGTTGAATCCACAAATGCGGTAGCCAAATCATTGGGCTTTCTCTCAAAGCAAGAGTACGGGACCCCAAATGTTCCTGAATTGTTCCATCTTTCATATTATAAATACCATAATACGAATACAAAAAAGAAAAGTATATGCAATTGGGCTTGCATCCGTAGTCCGAGGCGACAACAGAGATTGAACCACTATGATTACCCACAAATAGGGTTCTATTACCCGAGTCCTTCACTTCCAAGTCTGAGTGCCAATAGCCATCCCTCAAAGGCACCTTGAAAACCCTAAACCCATGGGTTGAAGGGTCTCCCCCTTTGTAATAAAATATAACCAGTAATAAGTCCCCTGCTGATTCAGCCATAAATGAATGTGTAACAACAGGCCAAAGGTCCCATGGAATCTCTGGAACAACAACGTTTGCCTTTGCTTGCTTAGGGTTTTCAGTGTCGCAAACCCAAATGCCATTGTTCATGGCATAAAATCGTCCCTTATAACAAATTATGTCCCATATATTTTCCTCAAAAACTATACTTGTCCAATATTTATGTTCCCTTGGTTTGCAAAATGCCAATTTTTGTGAGTCATATTGAACCATGATTGTATAATCTGATGTCCAAGAAGGGCTTGATGATAAGACAAATCTGATAAAGGGTACAAGTTCTTCCCTGCATCTTCAAACCTGGCAACTTAATTTGGGAATGATTTAAAGAATGCAACAGATTCAATTCCTCCAAACCTCGTCGTGAAGTGAACAGCCATCCTAAACAAGAACAGATTATTTGGACCCCACCTTCTGGCAGTTTGAACTTGAGAATCTTATCTCTTATTAAGCTGTAAAACTCAAGCATGCCAACTGCATCTTCCTTACGGAACATAAGGAATGGGACGTGATGTGTTAATCTACTGGTGAAGATTTCCTTCGTGGCGGCTGATCTCCATGATTTGCAAACCGCACCAAAAGCAGTAAAATCCTCCATCAAAACTATCCGGTTGGCAATGGAGATAACAAGTTCTTGAGGAAGATCCGACCAGTCAGTCAACGTCAAGGTTTTTCTTGCCATCATGAAAATTGACACAGCTAGATACAGGGGAATAGGGAGATAACCCTAATGTAACAATGTCAGAATTCACCAAAAAATTGAGTAAAACTCAAAGATATTTGATTGATAATAAGATAGACGCATTCCTTTTATACAAGAGAAACTCTAGACTTGATTGGAAAGCCAATGAGAAACCCTAAACTTGTTAGGAAAGCTAATTAGAAAATAAAAAGGAAAATAATAGTTTCCCGAAATATTCTTTTCAAAAACGATAGGTCATGAGCCTAAATCTGAGCTCGAAGCCCATACTTACACAGATTGGGCTTTGCTATTGCGATGACGTGCATGCCTATCCAACTGTTCCTCAATCAACTCAGCCATGTGTTCTATGTATAAAAAAAAAAAAATCTCATGGGTGGGGCCCGTGTAGTAGAGAATTGCGTCCACCTAATTGTAAGAGTCCTATTGTTGGAGGGTGGCTCAGATAAGACTTGTTTTTTTCAGTGACATGGGGGACAAAGGTCATAGCAAGAAGAACTAAACAAACAATTAACCTAACCTAGGCCATGTTCTTTGGCGGGCTATTTTATTTTATTTTTTTTATGCCAATCGTTGATTGGTTGGGACGGGGAGAGGGGGGAATCAGTTAAATTGGTTCTCTTCAAATTTTTGCCAATATCAAGCGTCGAACCTGGGTGCCAATGTAGGGGGGAGGGGGGGAAATTGCTGCCAAACCACCGCAGCTGAACCACCACTGGCAAGGAGATTTCAACAAAACAAAAATATGAAAGCAATTGCAGTATAAAACAACCAAATCTCTCCATTTGGTAGGAATCGTAAGAATATTGTTTAATTACGAAAATACCATGGAGGCCAAATATAGTGGAGATGCTTTCTGTTACATGACCCTTGTTTAATTTGGTCATGAGAACCAAAATTGTTGTTCAAGATCATCCAAATTTTGATACTTTGGCTGAAAAGCTGCCCATTAATTAAACTCAAAATGCTGAAGCACTCCTTTTCAGAGGTTGTTGACCAAAATTACAACTTTCAGAAACATGAAAATCCATTGAAATTGGAGATGGAACCCTTTGGGATTATTCCACATAAGAACTAGAGGAACAACAAAACCTAACAGATCAATGAGCTTGCTCAGCGCCATTGTGGAAAGGAAGGTTTTCATGGCAAGTTCTTGCAGAGGCACCCTGCCAAATCTGGATAGCTTCGGATGTTTGCTTTGCATTGCAGCTTTCTGCACCGTTTTCAACCGACCATGCTGAATTCTGCTGACCATGCTTTTTGTAGTTCATACAAAAGAAAAAGGCTTTAGCGATAAGGATTTTCCCTTAGAAACTCGGTTGAATCCAGAAACACGGTTTCCCCCAGTAAGGGGACCCAAAATGTTTCTCAGCTCTTCCATCTTCCATATGAAAAACATCGAAAACCCAGTGGCCATAGAATATGGATAAAAAGTATATGCAATTGGGCTTGAATCCAGAGCAGTCCGAGCTGACAATAGAGAATGAAGGACTATCATGACCCAAATATAGGGTTCTATTACCCAAGTCCTTCACTTCCAGGTCTAAGTGCCACTTGCCATCCCTCAAAGGCACCTTGAAAACCCTAAACTTAGGGCTTGGGAGGTCGTCTCTGAATTCGTTAGTGAAAACCACTAACAAGTCGCCTGCTGATTCCACCAGTTTTACCTTTCTACGAGCTGAAGGCAGAACTTCCCCTGGCACCGCTGGAACAACAACCTTTGCTTTTGCTTGCTTAGGGTTTTCGGTGCCGCAAACCCAAACGCTTCCATCACCGGTCACGGCATAAAATCGTCCCTTATAACAAATTATGTTCCTTGCCTCTTCCTCTAAAACTATACTTGTCCAATATTTATGTTCAGTTGGTTTGCAGAATGCCAAAAGTCTAGAGTCAGATTGAACCATGATTGTATAATCACATGTCCAAGAAGGGCTTGATGATAAGACAAATCTCTTTTTGAAATCAAAATCTGACATGATTATTAAGGGTGAAAGGTTTTCTTTAGAATCTCTAAAACTTGGAAACTTAATGCGGGAACGATTTAGAGGATACAACAGATTAAATTTCGAACCTCCCCGTTTAGTGATCAGCCATCCTAAACAAGAACCGCAAACTTCGTCCTTATATTCTGGCATTTACAAATTACAACGACTGGAGGAACCGTAAATAAAACCTTACAGAACAGATTAATTAACTTGCTCAGCCATTGTGAGAGGAAGGTTTACATGGCAACTTCTTGCAGAAGCAGCCCTGCCGAATCTCGATAGCTTCGGCTGTTTCTCAACCACATCATGAAGACCATTCTTGGCATTGGCATTGAAGTTTGCTTTGCATTGCAGCTTTGATCTGCTACGACCACGCAAAGCTGATCCGATGCAGGTGGCACCTAAACGACCCTGCGTGGTTGGTCGGAGCACATATGCAAGTCTTGTTGGGAGTGGCGTTTTTAGCTGGTTTGCTTTCTTCCATGTTCTTACTTGCAATCTTCTTTTGTATTGCCTTGGCTAATTCATCTTCTTCATGAGGCAGAGTACCCTTGGTTTTGTTAAGCCTAGTAATAGTAAATCATACACATGTGGGAATCGGGATTTATCCATGACAACGATAACAAGTATGCATAATTATTAGACTAATTAACCTGTAAATCCACCATCCATAGATGGGATACTTTCAAAAATTGATTTGACGATTATATCCCTGAATTTAACAAATTTTTTAACAGAATAACTATTTAAGAGCACCTATATTAACGTTAGGGACCATGAGTGATACAAAAAAACTTTAAGGATGCTCTCTGATAGTTTTCGCAAACGTCATGGACGTTTTGTAATAAAAAACGTTTTTTTATATTGTTTTTTTCATTTTTCAATATCTTATTTTTTGGATTAATTTATTCAAAAGTTCTTAAGTAATTATATAATTTAATTCTGATTTCTATTATATTTTACATATTTTAATTATTTTATTAACATTTTAGTCTAGATGGATAGTTTTTCAAATTTTTTAAAAAGAAATAGTATAGCCGCGCTCGGCTATACTCCGTTCGGTTTTTTAATTATTTTTATGAAATAGTAGCGCTAGCGGCTGTACTAATTTTTAAAGGGAAATCGTATAGCTGGGCGGCTATACTCGGTTTTTATTTTTTAAAGAAATAGTACAGCCGACCGGCTAGAACCGATTTTTATTTTTTTATGAAAGTATAGCCGAGCGGCTATACTCGGTTCATTATTTTTTAAAAAGAAATAGTATAGCTGAGCGGCTATACATGATTTTGCAAATTTTTTTCAAGCAATAGTATAGCCGCGCGGCAATACTCAAATTTTCCTAATCTTTTAAAAAGAAGTAGTTTACGCGGCTATACTCGGTTTTTTATTCTTTTTAAAGAAATAGTATACTTAGTTTTTTATTAGGTGTTTCTGCTTGACTAATTTCTGGTATTGTTTTCAGTATTTCAAGAATTAATATGAAAGAAGAGAAGTTAATTGAAAATCCCAACTGGTTTATTTGTGTAAAATCTCACTTTCCATTGTGTTGTTTTATGACATCCAGGCTTTGATTTTACTCTGTTTTGCTTATGTTTCAGGAGCAAGCGGTCCCATTGTGAGCCATTCAAGTTACGAATTTGATACAATCAGTTTTGGACCTGATAGATAGATGATGATATAACTCTGAAGATAATTAGATAATTACAAGGGTAGGAACATAAACAAATTCGAACGTGCTTAACCTGACCAAGTGGTGAGAAGGATGGGGAATGACGTTTTGTTACATCTTGTCCTAATCCCTCTCACAACTTGGTCTAATCCAGGAGCTTAAGCACGTTTGACTTTATTCTTTCTTCTAACTTTGTTGGTAGAATTGCCATACTTAGAAACTCGGTTGAATCCACAAACCCGGTGGCCAACTCAAAGGGCTTTCTCTCAAAGCAATAGTATGGGACCCAAAATGTTTCTGAATTGTTCCATATTTCATATTATAAATACCATAATATGTATATAAAAAAGAAAAGTATATGCAATTGGGCTTGCATCCGTAGTCCAAGGCGACAACAGAGATTGAGCCACTATGATTACCCACAAATAGGGTTCTATTACCCAAGTCCTTCACTTCCAAGTCTGAGTGCCAATAGCCATCCCACAAAGGCACCTTGAAAACCCTAAACCTAGGGGTTGAAGGGTCGTCCTCTTCGTAATAATATAAAACCAGTAATAAGTCCCCTGCTGATTCCACCATAAATGAACGTCTAACAACAGGCCAAAGGTCCCATGGTATATCTGGAACAACAACGTTTGCCTTTGCTTGCTTAGGGTTTTCATTGTCGAATACCCAAATGCCATCATTGTTCATGGCATAAAATCGTCCCTTATAACAAATTATGTCCGATATATATTTCTCAAAAATTATACTTGTCCAATATTTATGTTCCCTTGGTTTGCAAAATGCCAATTTTTTTGAGTCATATTGAACCATGATTGTATAATCTGATGTCCAAGAAGGGCTTGATGATAAGACAAATCTGATAAAGGGTACAAGTTCTTCCCTGCATCTTAAAACCTGGAAAGACGAATCTCTAAAACCTGGCAACTTAATTTGGGAATGATTTAAAGGATGCAACAGATTAAATTCCTCCAAACCTCGTCGTGAAGTGATCAGCCATCCTAAACAAGAACCGCTTACTTGGACCCCACCTTCTGGCAGTTTGAACTTGAGAATCTTATCTCTTGTTTGTAAGATAGTTTATTATCCCAATCCTTACTGAATTGGTCTTCTATTCATTATCGGATTGCAAGACTCAAGATTGATTAAGAACTCAACACACCTCTCGAACCTCCAGCCCTCTATCAGAGTGTTCCATATGGATTACAAGGCTAAAGGGGTTTCTAGTCCTATGAGAATTAGGATTAACAGTTCTATAGCAATAAGGATACCTCAAGGAGTCATTTGATGGGCAAGACTCCTTGAGTGATGCATATAAATAGAGCAGCTCCCTCTAAGAGCCGAAACACACAATCTCATAAAGTAATTCACCCCATCTGGTATTTGAGAATAAAGGCAATCGGTTATCTTAGAGAAGAGCTCTCTCTCAAAGTGTTCTATTTCTTCTCTCTAGGTGTTCGATAAAAGGCTTCAATGGCAGAACAAGGTTAGTGTTCAAGTTATAATAACTGTATAGTTTACATGTGGTATCAGAGCATAAGTTATTTTATCTTCTACCTAACCAATTTTATTGCAGCATTTAGAACTTGAAAACTGAAGGATAATTAAGTTTTCAAGATTAAAGAAACTTGACATAGCAAGAGTTAAAGTTAACACCTTGCCTTGACAAGCAGAAATTGATCAAAGGTTTGTATAGTTCTTGCCGTGTTCTGAGCAAGCCAAAGCAACTCAGACACAACAAGATCTGTACATTCAAAGTTTTATGATCAAACTTGTGTTGAAAATAAAGGCATAATGAATGATTCACTGTCCAAAGATGTGAATAATTTGTCATGCAATTATTTTCAGGAGAACAGCATAAGAGATGAAACATGTAGGCTATCAAGGTTGTTCTTCTGTCCAAAGATGTGGAACCTTTCTTGTACAGGAAGCTTATGTGATTTTCATGTCTTAGTGTTGATAAACATGTTTTGATTTCTTCACCTAAAGGTGAGAATCGATCATGTTTTAAAGTTCTGGGTTTTCGGTTTTAAACATATATATATACTATGTGTTTTTTCAGTTAATCACAACTCGATTGAAACTCTCATTGGCTCCAACTACACCAAATGGAGGGAAGATGTGGAAATTGCTCTAGGACTATTGGATTATGAGATGGTCATTGAAGAAGAAGCTCCTGGAGAACCTGCTGATATCCTGCATCTGCTGAAGCAAAAGCACAATATGCAAAATGGATTAAGGCCAACAAGATGGCTATTCTAATCATGAGGAGATCAATTTCACTATCTGTCAGGGGAAGCATCACACCATCTGATAATGCCAAGAAGTTCATTGATTCTATTGCGGAAAAATTTCAGGAATCCAAGAAAGCTGAAATTGGTACTCTAATGGCACAACTCACTGATGCAAAATACAATGGGGAGAAGTGTGTAAGAACACACATACTGAATATGCTGGAAATTGGGAACAAGTTGCAAGCACTCAAAGTCAATGTGGATGAAAATATGATGGTACACTTTGCAATAAATTCTCTGCCAGGGTCTTTTAAGCACCTTAGAAGCACCTATGTGGCACAGAAGGAAATATGGACAGGACTGACCTCATAGGCATCTGTGTGCAGGAAGAACAAAATATGAAGAAAGATAAGGCTGAAGAAAGGGTTAACATGGTTCACAACTTCAAACCCAAAAAGGATTTTGGAAAGGGTAAAACGCTTGGAAGAAAAACAAGGAAGAAAAGGAAACAAAGGGGCTAGAACCAGAAGGTTTCAAGTGTTACTTCTGTAAGAAATTTGGTCATATGAAGAGGAATTGTGAGAGATACAAACGTTGGCTGGACAAACAGAAGGCAAAAGGTAAGTCTGGTCAAGTAAATGTTTGTTTTGAGTCTAATGCAATTGAAATTTCTTCAGATTCATGGTGGTTGGATAGTGGTGCAACAGTTCATGTGGCTAATTGTTTGCAGGGGTTCAAAACAAAGAGGCTGCCAAACAAGGCTGAGATGAAAGTGTTCGTGGGAAATGGAGAAAGAGTCAAGGTGGAATACATTGGATTAGCTAGGATTGAGTTAGAATCTGGTTTTGTTTTGGAATTAGTAGATGTAGTTTATATTCCTTCTATGAAAAGGAATCTTATTTCAGTTAGCAAGCTTGTAAAGTCAAATTTACAGTTTGAGTTTGATGAGTATGGATTCTCCATTTTCAGAAATAAAGTTATGATTGGTAATGGTTTTCTAAATGATGGAATGTTTCAATTAAACTGCAAGAAACCAAATCCCAGGCACTGGAAATCTAAGCATCAATGTGATAAGCACTAAAAGAAAAGCAGAAAAAGAAGAATCTTATAAACTTTGGCACAAGAGACTAGGACATGTCTCGGCTGAAAGAATGAATTTGCTTAACAAAGAAAATCTGTTGCCACCACTTAACCACCATGACAAAGACAGTGTTTGCATAGAATGTGTTAAAGGGAAATTGACAAATTTGAGAAAGAAAGGTGCTACAAGAAGTGAAAAAGTGCTGGAAATCATACATACAGACATTTGTGGTCCTTTTCCCACTCAAACACATGATGGTTTTAAGTATTTCATAACTTTCACGGATGACTTCTCAAGATATGGTTATGTATACTTAATATCTGAAAAATCAAATGCATTAGACATGTTTAAAGTCTACAAAGCAGAGGTAGAAAACCAGCTAGATTCAAAAATCAAAGTAGTAAGGTCAGATAGAGGAGGAGAATTTTATGGAAAATTTGATGAGAGAGGAAGGAACCCTGGACCTTTTGCCAAATTTCTACAAGAAGAAGGTATAGTGGCTCAATACACTAACCCAGGCACACCACAACAAAATGGAGTGGCAGAGAGACGAAATAGGACCTTGATTGAGATGATTAGGAGCCTAATGTGCTGCACAAAGCTTCCAAAATTTCTCTGGGGAGAGGCCTTGAAAACAGCAAGCTATTTGCTTAACAGAATTCCTTCGAAAAGTGTGAATAAAATCCCTTATGAATTATGGTGCAACAGAAAACCAAGTCTCTCACATCTCAAAATCTGGGGAAGCAAGGCAGAAGCAAAGTTTTATAATCCATTAGAAAAGAAACTAGATTCCAAGACAGTTAGTTGCTACTTCGTGGGATATCTAGGGCAGAACCAAAGGGTACAGATTTTATTGTCCTAACAACAGCACAAGGTTTATGGAAACACAGAGAGCTATTTTCATTGAGGATGAAAGTGAGCAAGGCACTGATGAAAATTTTGATTTTGCTGAATTTTTGGAGTGTGAGGGATTTACAGGAAAAGAAGATTTGATAAGAGAAATAACAATATTTCCATTCACTGATTTCGAGTGACAAACAAATCTCACCAGTTCATGATGAAAGAATTTTAGAAGAAAATCAAATGACTGAAGCTCAACAAACTGAAACAGAAAATATGCAGATAGATCAACAAGAACGGCAGCCTCACAATTTAGAATTGAGAAGGTCACAGAGAACTAAGAGACCTGCTCTATCAAATGATTATTATGTCTATCTGCAAGAGTCAGAACACGACATCAATACCACAGAAGACCCTTTGTCTTATAAGCAGGCCATTCAAAGTGACAACTGTGATAAGTGGATAGAAGCAATGGAGTCTGAACTCCAGTCAATGAGCAAGAATGGTGTATGGAAGCTTGTTGACTTACCTCAAGGATGTAAACCAATAGGATGCAAGTGGGTTTACAAGACCAAAAGAAACTCAAAGGGACAAATAGACAGATATAAGGCACGGCTAGTAGCAAAAGGGTTCACACAACAAGAAGGAGTGGATTACAATGAGACTTTCTCACCTGTGTCAACCAAAGATTCCTTAAGGGTTATAATGGCATTAGTGGCACATTTTGATCTTCACCTTCATCAAATGGATGTTCAAACTGCATTTTTGAATGGAAACCTTACTGAAGAAATCTACATGAAACAACCGGATGGTTTCATTCAAAAAGGGGAAGAAGATTTGGTTTGCAGCTTACAAAAATCAATATATGGATTAAAACAGGCTTCTAGGCAGTGGTACTTGAAGTTTGATGAAGTGGTGAAGTCTCAAGGTTTCACTGACAATCCTTTAGATGAGTGTATTTACCTAAAATTTCAAGGGAGACATTACATTTTCATGCTGCTGTATGTTGATGATATTCTCTTAGCAAGCAATAATCTGTCACTTTTACATGACACTAAGAGAATGCTATCAAACCATTTTCAGATGACTGACTTAGGAGAAGCAAACTATGTATTAGGAATTGAAATAAGCCGAGATAGAGAAAGGGGGTTACTTAGTCTATCACAGAAGGGATATATAGAAAGGATACTGAAAAGGTTCAACATGGAAAATTGCACAGGTTGTGATGTTCCATTCTCGAAGGGTGATAAATTGAGCAGTGAACAATCTCCCAAAACTGAGCAAGAGAAATTGGAGATGCAGGATAAGCCCTATGCCTCACTTGTAGGAAGCTTGATGTATGCTCAAGTTTGCACAAGGCCAGACCTTGCCTTCAGCATTAGTGTTCTTGGAAGGTTTCAATCTAATCCGGGTTAGGCACATTGGATAGCAGGCAAGAAAGTTTTGAGGTATTTGCAGAGAACTAAAGAGTATAAGCTAATCTATCGAAGAGTTGAAGAATTGAAACTAGAAGGATATGCAGATGCGGATTTTGCTGGTTGTTTGGATACACAGAAGAGTACATCAGGTGTTGTATTTTTGTTTGCTTGGAGGAGCAGTGGCTTGGAGAAGTGTCAAACAACAATACATATCAACCTCAACCATGCAAGCTGAGTTAGCAATTTATGAAGCAACTTCAATAGCTATGTGGCTTAAAAATTTTATGTCAATGTTAAAGGTCGTGGATTCTATACAAAGGCCAATCCAATTGTGGAATGACAACAGTGCTGCAGTTTATTTTGCAAAAGGAAATAAGAGGTCAGGAGGATTAAGACACCTGAGTTAAAGTTTTTATCAGCCAAGGAAAAGATTCGAGATGGTTATACAGCCTTAGATCATATTGGAACAGATTTCAATATTGCAGATCCCCTGAACAAAGGCTTGCCTAATCATGTTTTTCATAGGCATGTTAAAAGTATGGGTTTACAGATTCAGTTTTGATGCTTGAAGTCAGTTGGAGTTCAGTGGGAGCCAGAGTTAGTTTTATTTTCTTTTAGCTAGTTTTAATCGAGATTGTTTTACAGTTTATTTAATAATATTTTTCTTATGAATGTTTTGGCATATGGATGAAGGAAGAATCTGCAAAAATTTTGCTAGCACATGTGTTTTGCATTTTCGTATCCATGAAGGAGCCATGCAAGTTTATTAAGACCTTGGTAGTCTTTTAAGGGTGAGCTAAGCTTTGTTTTTTATCATTAAGTTTTTAAAGCAGATCACAACATTGCTTTTATTCTAATTCAGTTGGCAGTCGCATGTGTTGATATACATTTGTATGTGTGGTTGTAAAAGACTTGAGGTTGGTTGCTCAATGTTCTTTGACAGTTCCATATGAGTTTATATCAATGACAGTGGCTTGATAAGAAACTGAGAAGGTTGAGTTCTAAATTGGCCATTAAGAGATTAATCTTGAGTCACAATGAATATTTGACCAAGTGGGAGAATGTAAGATAGTTTATTATCCCAATCCTTACAGAATTGGTCTTCTATTCATTATCGGATTGCAAGACTCAAGATTGATCAAGAACTCAACACACCTCTCGAACCTGCAGCCTCTGGATCAGTGTTCCATATGGATTACAAGGCTAAAGGGGTTTCTAGTTCTATGAGAATTAGGATTAACAGTTCTATAGCAATAAGGATACCTCAAGGAGTCATTTGATGGGCAAGACTCCTTGAGTGATGCATATAAATAAAGCAGCTCCCTCTAAGAGCCGAAACACACAATCTCATAAAGTAATTCACCCCATCTGGTATTTGAGAATAAAGGCAATCGGTTATCTTAGAGAAGAGCTCTCTCTCAAAGTGTTCTATTCTCTCTCAGGTGTTCGATAAAAGGCTTCAATGGCAGAACAAGGTTAGTGTTCAAGTTATAATAACTTTATAGTTTACATTGTTAAGCTGTAAAACTCAAGCATGCCAACTGCATCTTCCTTACGGAACATAAGGAATGGAACGTGATGTGTTAATCGACTGGTGAAGATTTCCTTCGTGGCGGCTGATCTCCATGATTTGCAAACCGCACCAAAAGCAGGTAAAATCCTCCATCAAAACTATCCGGTTGGCAATGGAGATAACAAGTTCTTGAGGAAGATCCAACCAGTCAGTCACCGTCAAGGTTTTTCTTTTTTCGGTTATAGGCCATCATGAAAACTGACGCGGCGAGATATAGGGAAATAAGGAGATCGAAAGATAACCCTAATGTAACAATGTCGGAATCCACAGAAAATTGAGTAAAACTCAAAGATATTTGATTGGTAATAAGATAGATAATGCAAGATGCTCCAAGGCATTCCTTTTATACAAGAGAAATTCTAGACTTGATTGGAAAGCTAATGAGAAACCCTAGACTTGCTAGGAAAACTAATTAGAAACCAAAAAGGAAAATAATAGTTTCCCAAAATATTCTAAAAACTTTAAACGCTAAAAAGTCAAAGTAAACAATAGAATCTGGCTAAAATAGCCCATATATCACAGCAAAGCAGTGGGTTGCACTTGTTACACTATTCTTTTCGAAACGATAGATCATGGGCCTGATTTTGAGCTCGAAGCCCATACTTACACAAATTGGGCTTTACTACCGCGACGACGTGCATACCTATCCAACTGTTCCTCGATCAACTCAGCCATGTGTTCTACGTAAAAAAAACTTATCAATTTTCCAGCAGAGCTCAGTGTGTATTGAAAACGTGAGCACTACATTTAGAAGAGAGGATTAGGTAAGTGAGCAACGCAAGAGTTTTGCCGATTTTATGTTTATATATATACTTTCCCACTGGCCACGCCTAATTCTTTTGGTTCCTTCTGGGGTTTATTTCTTAGGAATTTTCTCGTGGGTGGGGCCCGTGTGGTGGAGAATTTCGTCCACCTAATTGTAAGAGTCCTATTGTTGGAGGGTGGCTCAGAAGGAAAACAAAATACATGAAACACTATTTGCAAAACTTTCTAAAACTATTGTCATTTACAAATTACAACAACTAGAGGAACCATAAATAAAACCTTACAGAACAGATTAATTAACTTGCTCAGCCATTGTGAGAGAAAGGTTTTCATGGAAACTTCTTGCAGAGGCAGCCCTGCCGAATCTCGATAGCTTCGGCTGTTTCCCAACCACATCATGAAGACCATTCTTGGCATTGGCATTGAAGTTTGCTTCGCATTGCAGCTTTGATCTGCTACGACTGTCTTGTACCGACCACGCAACGCTGATCCGATGCAGGTGGCACCTAAACGACCCTGCGTGGTTGGTCGGAGCACATATGCAAGTCTTGTTGGGAGTGGCATTTTTAGCTGGTTTGCTTTCTGCCATGTTCCTCCTTGCAATCTTCTTTTGTATTGCCTTGGCTAATTCATCTTCTTCATGAGGCAGAGTACCCTTGGTTTTGTTAAGCCTGGTAATAGTAAATCATACACATGACATGTGGGAATTGGGATTTATCCATGACAAGAATAACAAGCATGCATAATTGTTAGACTAATTAACCTGTAAATCCATCATCCATATATGGGATCATAAAAATTACAACTTTCAAAAATTGAAAGCGATGCAGTTCTGATTGAATCTTTTCTTACACTAATCACAGAACAGAGCAAAATTTATTTATTTATTTATAATTTTCGGTCAGCACAGAACAGAGCAACTTAATTAAGAGGTGGATGCAAATACCCATCAAAATTACAGAAATAAAAGACACAAAAATAGCAACAACATACCAAAGAGTGATGGATTTGGAGTCGATGTTTTGCAAATTCTTCACCTCAGCCAGCATTGTTATTGCATCAAATTGAATTGAATCTGGAAAGATCAAAGACTTTTTCTTGAAAACCCAAGAAAGATTTCAAAGACGGATCCTACCAAAAATCCCTCACCGATAAGATTTGTAGAAGACTAATGGCTGGGCCTTGTTATAGAGATGGGATTTCTGAATTGTATCAGAGGATTTGGATTGGGTTTCTGGAAAGAGCATGGGGAGAGTGTGTGTGTGCGCGCTCTGAGCCAATCAGAGACCAACACGATCATGCATGCAAAGCAGAGAGACGTAACACATGTTTGCCTCACAAGGCTCTCATTTGGAATATTGTGAAAAATCACATTGGAATGGTCCAATAGCAACTCTTCAGAAATTAATTGGTTTTGAAACATTTATAAAACTGTAAATAATATTAATGTGGCCCACAAGATATGTTAATATACTGGATTATGCTCTAATTGTTTATATCATATCACCCCTCCCTCGATTTCCCATTGCTGATGTCGATATCTCAACATAAACCTAAATGTTTAGAGCCGTTGGGTTGCTAAGATTTTGAACTAAAACAATGACATCTGCCTATCATGTGTATGTTTAAGATTGTTGGGGTGGTTAATTAGTTTAAGCGTAGTCTCATAATTCTCTATAATCTCATAATTCTCTATACGTAATTGATAATGTTTATCGGTAACAAAACATAACATATCGACATGTTATCAATCCATTTTCAACGAAAGTCTTTCATTCTTTATTAATAAAAACAAGGCTACCTAATTGTCTCTGTTTTTCTTTTCACACATTCAGATGCAAGGCCTACTTTTATAATTCTGAAGAGTAAATCTTTTTTTATCCATCCCCCCACATGCCTCCTACTTTAGAAAAGAAATAAAGCAACCATGATGAGAAGATCACGCCTATCTAATCTATTCACCTAAAACAACATCACATCTAAAATAGTCTCCATCAAATAATTTCATGACCATTTCAATTTCCCACAACCTAAAGTTTATCCCAGTTACGTGTATTGGGTATCTTTTGTATCATCAATCACTGTTCTGGGTGGGTGTTATTGTTATATAGTGCCTTCTATTTTTCTTTTTCTTTTCTTTTTCTTTTCCTTTTCCTTTTATCATCAAAATGAAATATTCAATACCCCACATGTGATACCTTTTCTCCTTTGCAAAAGTCTTTGCATCCAAACACACCCTTCACACTCACCCCCTTTTTTTTTTTCTTTCATGAGATGGAATATTCAAATATTAAACCCCACATATCTGACCAAAAAATAAATTAAACCCCACATTAAAAAAAACCCCTTTTTGCCCTTTTACAACCAGTTATAAAATTGAGTTGCAAGTTCCAACACTGTTCTCCTGCCTCCTTTCCTTTCACAATGAAATTTACTAAACCAAAAAAAATTTGCCTCATTCCCCAGTAAGGAGATACTCACTCTTTTAGTAGAGAAGTATTTTCTAAAAAAATATTTAGATTAAATAATCGAAAAAAAACAAAGTTACAAACTCCCCAAATCCATCGCCGAGAAGAAAGACAAAATAATCCCTCAGTAGTTACTAAATATGAACCCAGCCTCTCCTCATACTCACATCACGTGAATGAGGAATTCTCAGACAAACTTTATATATATATGTTCATAATATTAAGCTACAAACGCTTTTACATAAAACACTAGACCACTTTACTTTTTTTTCTCCCTCATATATTCACTAGTAAGTCTGATGTAAACTTGTTCATTGCTTCACGCAACACATGTTGGCAGCAAGCAGCTTGAAAAGAAGCCAAACCCTCTCTTCTGCAACCAAAAAGTAGAAGAAAAAAGAAAGATTTATTGTCAGTGAAGGTCAAAAAGAGGTTGGAACAAAAGTTGGCTGATAGGCAATTTGATTCAGAGGCACATGAATTTTTCTCAAAAGGGAAGAGACTTATTATAAATTTGGAGCTTTACCTTTCTGTTTTTAGCATAGAGAGACTCTGGTGAGATTTTGTACAAGTCTTCATCCACAGGCTTGGGGGTAGGCCTGTGCCTGGGAGGAGGGCTTGGTGGCTCCTTCACATCACTCACCACCCAACTTTGCTCTTTTGCTTCTTTCACATTTGACTGACGACTTTTGTTCTGCAATATGTCACCAACAACAACATATGATTTTATAATCAATGTGGCATTTTTGAAGCAAAATTTGGACTTGGAAAAACAAGTGGTGGGTAAATAAATAAAGGGATGGATTAGAAGTTTACCCTTCTGCGAGGAACAACAATCATGGCAGGTGTGACGACGTCGTTCTCGTACAAATCACCAGCAACATATAAATCACGATCCTCATCAGAGTAGCTGGTGTAGCGCAGAAGCCCAGCTTGCGTAGCTGACTCAAAGCACTGAGTAAATGGGAGGTCTTGGTTCCAATCCCAGCTCCCAAAGGCCGGCACTTGGCTTCTCATCATCCTAAAGTCCTGAAATTTACAGAAACCCACAAGGTCAAATGAGATGATAATAAACAAGAAGAAGATCAAACCCCGAAAGGGTAATGAAATTTGCAAGTAGTATAATGGGAAAACAGGGCTTACTTGATCCATTTGAGCTTAAAGTTCGCAACGTTGAAGAAACAGAAGATTTATGACCTCAGAGCCTCAAAGGGTTTTCAAAATGCGTTGTCTTTCTCTGCCTCTTTCTCTTCTCTTCCTTTTCTTTGCTGTGAATGTAAGCGTGGGTTTATGATAACCTATTTAAAAGGAAAGATGGGGGAGAGAGAGAGAGAGAGAGAGAGAGGGGCAATAAAGTAGGGGTATGGGGATCCAAAGGCAGAGCAAAATACACAAATAGTACAGGGCACTGGTAAAAAAATGAAAGTAAAGTGAACCCAATAGAGAGAATGGATAGATAACGAAGTTTCACAGGAGCAGACAGAGAGACAGAGAGGTAATGTATGAGAGTAATGGTGGTAAGCTTTACCCTGTTTTGATTTCTTTTTAAATTCTGCCCTCTTTAACTTTTCTCAGGGCTTTGCTTTGCTTTGCCTAGTTTGTCTCTGCTCTCATCTGATGCATATTCCAAAGCCTGATAAAGGGTCTTTGCTTCTGTTTTTAGTTTTCACTTTTTTTTTTTTTCAATTGGGTTGATTTGTTTAATCCCATGCCAATAGGCTTTGGGCACTTTGGCTTTTCTTTGTGTTTTTTCAACCCCACACGCGTACCAGGGTGAACTTGGTGCTCTGTGCCTTTCAACTTTGGAGCTCCAACCGAAGTCACCAAGGTTAAATCAAAAGCAAAGTAAATGAATTTAAATATGTTTTTGGGTTTTTGGTTTTGATTTAAGACAAGTCAGTGGGTGTACATTTGTCAGTGTTCTGAGGTCAAACATTAAGCAGTGGCATCAGCACGTTGAAATTGCAGTCTTAAAGTTTCAAACTTGCAGACGCAGAAGCAGACAAGCTGATCAGGATAATGAATTTTATTGCAGCAAATAATAAGAAATCTATATAGCTTGGCCTAGCCTAAGCCTAGCCTAGGGAACAGGCAAATATGAAACAGATGGAGGAGAGCGTGTGGCTTATTATAGGCTTTTGAACTCAAGTCTCTAAAAAATTTGGACTTTCATGCATTTGGTGGTATTTGCCTTTTGCTCTTTTGTTTTTAATATTTTTTTAATATTTTTTTTGGTTTGGAACTTGCAATTCCAATCTGCGACCTGATGAAAAAACAAACGTCAGGAAACTTGTTCAATTGGATTGAACCAATAATTGTCATGGAGAATCTATATCTTCATCCTGGGTTACGTGCGTCACAAGAATCACCACCGCAGATTACAGATCAAAAGGAAGCTCTATGTATATGCCGAGGGCCCTCTCTTTAGATCCCTGAATCTTTGTGTCCTGATGAAAGCAGTTTTTGCAGTGTTCCAGAAATGAAAAAATTATTCCCAGTCCCTTTCTTTTACTCCTTTTTCTTCATTATCGTTCTCAATTGTTAATTGTGTGATTAGTCAGCCATGTTTATATAATTGGGGCTTAATTAAACGCCACTACATAGGCAACATTCTAATTGAATGTATTTATATAGAAGGCATTGATTAGGCCATCAAGTTGATGAGCTTATGTCTCATTACTAGTCTGCTAATCATTAGCCAGTTGATCCAATTTGATTTGGGAGGAATCTGATTACTTCCAAGTTGTTTGTTGCTTTTGTTTTACTTTGAAGAAAACCACTCACAAATCTACTTTATTCATTTATTTATAAATATGTGTGGAGTGAAATATGGACTTGACTTGTAAACCAGTAGTTTCATGTTCAAATTCTTATGGCATCTTGGTAGTTTTTGTGTGTGAGAAACATCATATCCCTTATCGCTTGTATTTTTTTTATTTTAAAAAAAAACTAACAATGCTACACATTTTATATTACTTCTTGTTCTTTTTTCAAATTTCATTCACAATAACTGCTAGATGCATTTTGTGCAAACTACTTCATGCATTTATTCATCAAACCTACTTGAATTTTACCCATCATATGCATTTAGTTTTCAAATCATATGTGTGAATACTGTTTTTCTTCCTGCAATTGTAAATGAAACCTCATCATTAAATGCATTGCCATCTAACTCTCGAACGTTGGATGCAATTTAATACCAGCCTAACCTATTAAATTTTGCACTTCAAATTTCTATGTACCCCACGACTCATTCATGCTGAAGCGCTGTGTCTACTTTTTCTCTCTTTTTTTTTGGTCAAACGCGCTCTGTTTACTTTAAAGCTTCATGGTAATATTGTTCAACCCAAATAAATGCTCATTACACTAGAATGTTAAGGTATGATAGACACGGACGGATGACTCACTACTAATTGATTCAACAACGATGTTGTTTCCAACTAAACCGCTTGCATAGTCAAATATGTGTGAGTTTTATCACAAAAGGCATTAGTATTATTTGTAAGAGCACTTTCACTCATTGTGGCATGGTGCCATTGCCATGACAAAAGGTAAGGGCAAGTAAAGGACAGATACTATTCACATACTATTCATGTGAATAGTGATTGTCATATCCTTTATTATTTTGCTTTTTCACCGATTGCCATGGCAACTTAAGGCCAATTACTATTCATATGGGATTAATTTGATTTATATGCATGGGATTAATATAAAAAAAATTTGCTATGTATCTATACAAAAAAAAAAAATTGAAATTTTTCAGAAATTTTTTTCAATTTTTTTTTATAAAAAAGTTATGTTGATGATGTCAAGCTAACATCATTGCCCTCAGGCTAACGTCATTGCCCTCAGGCAACAACTGTGGATGTTCTTGCCTTTGGGCCTGCTCAGGCTTGGTGGAGCCCACCATCTGCCCGGGTTGGATTGCTACGCTGGAAATGGTTTTTGAGACTTAAAAAGCCTTTTGCCTAGGCTAGGTTGTTGGAGTGGAAATACTCTAATGAAGCCACTCACTTTATATATTAAATTTCCGGTGCGACAATTTACATTCTTCAACATTCATGGTGTAAATCAATTAAATTTTTCTATGATGGTTGTAGAGTTGCTTGACCTAGATTAGTATCTACTTAGTCTTTGTTTGTCGAGCTTAACCCTTTCCCAAAAGAAAATTTTACATTTCGAAAAATGAAAAAAAGTGCTAATTTGACTTCAGAAGAGAGAAATGGTCCAAATTTTTATTACTATTATTATTACTTTTTAAAAAAAGAGAGAGAAAATTGCAACTCAGTTTGCAGCTTGCAGAAGCAGAGGACAGAAAATTGCACGCAGTCGTCCGAAAGACTAAGAGGGCCCAAAGATGGAACTAAAATAACTCAGAATGCATATAACTTAGGCCCAATTAGTGAACTTCTTCAAAACTTGTTTTCTTTTTAAATTTTGAGAGGCCCAAATTTAACTATATTTCTTTAGAAAAATTAGACTTTCGTCCTTGAATAAGATGATTTTCTAGTATTTGTAATTATGTTTGAAAATATCTGTAAATACGAAATTGAAGGCACATTATATACGTAGGTACATTGGTATACCTATTGATATACTCATTGATATCTATAGTTTTGTACACATGCATATACTAGTATAGCGCTCAAGCGTTAAACAAGTTAGTATGTTAATACAACGACAATTACTCGTTTGGGTCAACTCCACAGTTTAATATCATGATCAGAACTCTTCATTATTTATCAAAATCAGAAATTGTTTAGATATTTGATTGTTGTCATGAACTTTTCGTTGTTTATTGTAGACTCTACACCCTTCTTTCAATTGGTAACTAATTAGATGAGTAAACACATTTTGTTTTGAGTGATTTTTTCCATGATAACTTCAAGAATGAAAGCCAATTACCGTATTAATTTATGGATATATATGTATTTGTTCTAAATAATATACGTACCAACTAGCTCGTAGTTTAGTAGTATTTTTCTTTCCAAATGTTAAAAGAGGTTGTAAATTCAAAATCCTCAACGCCCATTAATTAAAAAAAATTATAAATAAAAGACAACCCAATCAAAGGATTAATATCAAAATTCAACCAGACATATGATTATGTAGTACTACAAATTATAGCATTGCTCATCTCATAATTTCCAAGTTTCAACCAACACTTATTCCTTTGCCTACCTAAAAAATCCAATCACGAGCTCACTTAAACCAGTCTGTGTGCTCCCCTCAACCCACAGATGACAACCCAAACCCCGCCAAATTAAAAAAAAAAGAAAAAAAGACTTAAACTACGTGGAAGATGAACCTCCCCGTGAATCAGAAAACAGACAAAATTCCTTCACGGGCTTCAAATTTTGTGGCTCCTAAAACTCCTCACATTCTCTATAAATAAGACACCCAGAAAGAGTGAGCTTTACACTTAACTTCTTAAACCCTATTAATATTGGTAGTGATCTTAATAAGTTCATGATGGGTAGAAATTTCAAGTTGGTTTTTGTTTTGGTGGTGGCAATGGCTGTGTTGCTCGAAGGGTCGAGAGTGTTGGGGTTGTGCAATATGAGCGACGAAGGCTTAGCTTCTTGCAAGCCAGCGGTGGCAAAGGCAACACCAGAGAAGCCAAACCCAGAGAAGCCAACTCCAGAGTGCTGTGAGGCTCTCAAAGGAGCTGACTTGAAATGCCTATGTGGATATAAGAACTCGTTTCTTTTGCCTTCTTTGGGCATCGACCCTACCCTTGCCATGGCTCTGCCTGCCAAGTGCAACCTCACCCCTCCTGCCGATTGCTAGGAGATAAGCTAAATCATCCACATCAAATATTTGTTTTCAATCTTGTGTGTGTGTTCGTGTTGTCCTGTGGTTTAAGCTTTTCTGTATCTTTCTTTGTTTTTTTTTTCAATTGTAATTGGTTTGTCTCTAATGAATTCAATATTTTGTTTAAGAAAATGAATATGAAGTGTGGAAGCAACACGCCTATGCTTAAGATCATGGAGCATGGATCATGACCAACTTAACTAGGGCACTTATTCATACTCTACTGGTTACATCATCTGGTCGGAAACCTAACACCAATACATGATCCAAACTCATTAACTTTTTTTTCCATGGACCAAACTCTTTTTTGGCCCTATGGAAATGAATGAGAAAGTATTAGCTTTAAACTAGGACCATACCGTAGTTTCTATTTAAACATGACCTGATGGATGACTTTTTGGTTGTGGGCCATTTCGGGAATGAAAACCTAACTGCGGATAAGGTTCAATTCAAGCCCATATGGCCTCCATTAGGAAACGCAGGGCTCGGATAAAGGGTTGCAAATAGCAAACGACGTAAAGATAGATAAAAGCCTGAACTTTGGAGCTCCCTCTTAATACGCACTAAACCAAATGAGATGTTCGACAAAACGACCAGAATTTATAAAGTACCAACGACCACAATTTTTAATTGATAATTATTAACAGCATAATGTTAATAATATTATAATTTCACGTCCTTTTTTAGTCCAACATACTTTCAATTTAGCAAAATAAAAATGATGAGACAAGGGATTGGCCTCACGACTCACGAGACTCCGACCGTGGATGGGTTCCAGCCATACCAATGCTCATTTGCTACAAGTCGTTCCGATTTCCCAAGCCTCTCTCTCTGGGACCACCACCGGGACTCACTCTTATCCAACCGCCATGTCCAACTAGATTTTTCAATTCCTCCAACAAACACACTACTCTAAGCTCTACACAAAAAATTATAAAAATACCTAAATTTGTATTCTAGAGACACGTGGCAAACGACACAATGGTTGCCGTACGACCAGCAGCATGAAGGTCGTCGTCTAAGCCAACCCCACCCAACATCCTTTACTCTGAAACAGTACTACCCCTAAGCGAATGAGACAGAGCCTTCGTCCTTCCTCTCTCATTCCCACAACGACGTATTGAAAACTCGAGTATAATAATATTTAGACAAAGCTAACCAATATCCACAGCAAATCAATGGAAATGTCACAACTACCCCTAAACCTATCAACGGTGCAATAACTGCTATAAAGACCTACCCACTCACGAACACTGCCATTGCAATGAACAGTCACTAAACAAGAAAATGGAAAAAGACGCACGTTCATAATTAGCATAAACTAAATTAATACTAAACATAAAATAAAAAACAAATTAGAAGTCATAAGATAATACTGATCATATCATATTTCCTTTGTTCAAAATAACCCGAGACCATGATTAATTGTTCAAAATATTGAAGGCAAGCTACGCTACGCCTAGGATCAGCCTAAACCTAACAGCTAAAGGGTCCACATTTCCTCCAGATAAAGGGTCCCACAACTTGATTAAACCAAACAAGAAACCAAAAGATTACACCAGAACCGTGGATCTTCATGAGATTGGGTCAACTTCAGATCAGATCAGACGGTGACGGGAGCTTCGGACTCAGCTGCTGCCTTCTTGGCAACCGCGCTGGTGAAGAACCAGAGAAAGCCGAAAGGGTCCCTGACCTTCCCCACAGGCTGCTCCGGGTCACAGAAAACGCCAGTTGTTATCTCTCCCTCAGAGACAGCTCCGGCCAGCACGGCCTTGGCTACAGCAGCTCCGATGTCAGGCGTCTCAAGCCAGAGAGCAATGGCACCAGAACCCACAACATTCACGCTGTTTGAACAAAAATAAATTATTATACATCTTCAAATCTGGAAATAAAATATCTTTGCTAAAACTCAAAATCAAAATTCCAAAAGCAACACAGGCGACTAGAGTTTAAATAGTTAGATCTACCATTTTAAACTAATTTTTGTAGACCACAAGTAGGTTACAACAATACATAAAGAATAAAAATATCATCACAATGTTATTTATTTGATAAATACTTTAAAAATACTGAAGATAAAATAAAATAAAATAAAAATGAGCACACAGGTAAAAAAATACTAGCAAATATTATTTAAAAATGAGAGAAAATTAACATAAAAATAAAAATACAAAATAATAATAATAGAACACAATGAAATAGTATGTTTTAAATCATTTAAATGCTATTTCAGCTTATCATATCATGTGGATCTAAAAGGATCTAATACGACATCACAAGTATTTCAAACATAGCGTAAAGGAAGCAGAGGGAAAGAGAGACATACGGCTCGCCGGAGTCTTCAGTGTTGTCAGAGACGAGAAATGTGGAGGAGCCGAGCTTGAGCTGAGCAGAGAGGATGAGCGGGCGCTCTTGCTCCGCCTTGCGCTTGGGGTGAGTTGAGCGCTCGAGCTCCACAGCACCGAAAGCAGCCTTGTAGAACTTAACAGCGTCGTCGGCCTTGGGAACCACCAGCTGAGTCAGCACCGCCTTGATCTCAACAGCTGGTGCAACCTTCGCGCCTTCTCCGTTCTGGACGTCTTGCTGTGCCATTGAAGCTCAGAGAGTGAAAAAGCAAAAGCTGAGACGAAAAGGACAGAGAAAACCCTAACCCTAGGAGAGAAGAAGAAGAAGACGAAGACCAGAGAGAAGAATGGATGAAAATGAAAAAGGCGTGGGGTCTGGGTATGGCGTGGGGTAGGTAATTTATAGAAGCGGGGAAGCGCAAGCGTTGGAGTGAGGATACATCGGGTATTAAACAACTGTTCGGGAACGACGTTACCCTTGAATTTGGAGGTAAAATTACGGATTTTTACCCCTTTGCGTGTCGCGTATTCAAAACGATTTGCATTTTTGGTTATACGTGTGTTTGGACCGTTGGATTAGGATATGGACCGTCTCTCTCCGTCTGTTCAGTTTCTCATGACCTTTGGGGTAAATACAAAAATATCATATATTTATGGAGAGGAGACCTTAATAAAATTAAAATAATCGTCCACGCTGTGCCTAAAATCCGTACCTTCTAATCCTTTGCGTTTTTAATGCATTTTTATTTATGGTCTCAAGTAAGGAAGGAACTATGGGAGCAAAGGCCCAAAAAGAAAAGGGTCACATTTTGGTTATTTCACATTTGATGTGTCGGGCTGAATTAGATTATTTCAATTAGATTTGAGAAGTGCCGATTATTATTTGGTAGGTTGAAATTGGAATTATTAAATTATGCAACAGTTCAACATATTTTTGTCTTATAAATCTCATCTAAAAAGGTAGAACTTAGCAAAACTAGCTTCGGCTCAATTCCATTAAGTCCAAACCGAGTTACCAAATGATACAGTCACACAATTATGTGAATATATACTATCAATATATAGATAAATGCATTACAATGTGAATATATTAATAACAACACATAACGATGTGACGATCACCATTGATATACATTCAATTGTTAATTTGTACACTCTCTATATGATACTCTTTTTTCTTATTATTTTTTTTAAAGTTTGAAGAAGAATGTTGAACGAAGGCAATTGTTGAGAATTTTTTATGTGTTACTATATATGCATGTTGGTCCCGTTCCATCCTCCCTCCCAGGCCTCTCTGACAAACTGTCTGGTTAAGGATTTCTGACTAGTTTCTCATGGGTTTTCGCAGTATTAATAATGAGGATTTTGGGCAGGGGTAGGGTCATGAAAACTCATGATACATGTATGCTCTGCTGCCTCCTCTCCTTCACTTTTATTTGGGCTTTGGGTTGGTTTTACTTTTACCTTTTCACCACTGTCCAACTGCTCATTATTACCACTGCTGGCCTTCACCTTTTGGCAGCGCAGGGTAAGCTCCCACACAGATTCACAAGTTCTCAACTAGAGACAACCCATCAAAAGTTACGTCATGGTTATTTCTGGGAGATGATTAAAAAGCTTTTAACAGTTAATCATTGGGCTAATTAAACCCCAAAACATGTATATTATTAGTATTATTCAGAACTAGCTGTAATTTGACCCATTGGGTTTCTATCTATTTGTGTGGTTGGCTTGACTATTGGGGCGAGCCCAAATCCAATATTGAAGCCTATAAATTAGATGGCTCGTTCCTTTGGAAGAAGTTCTCCTTCTCATTTATGACTCTCTCATTTCTCATGTAAATTCCAACATGAAATTACTAGTTGCAGTCTGATTTAGGTGAACTTTGTGCCTATGTTCTTTGTATGATTACCCTTTACGGTTTCAACAACGGGGATCAAATTTTGACATCAACAACATCCATTACACGAAAGTGACAAATGATGTATGAAAATAAGGCACAAATCAAAATACAAGTGAAAACAAAAATACGTAGTACAATGCTGCATTGGGGCATTAGTGCATTTCTATCTTTCTTCTAAGCTCTCACTACTAATAAAACCGATGCCGAAAAATGAGTAGGGTTGGCCATAGATGGAAGCTTAGTTGAAGAAGCAAATGATATGATATGCAAGTTTGTCCAATTTTCTTGCCAAGTTGCCAGTATAAACCCAAACCATGCCACATGGTTTGCTCCAAAACTTGTTGCCTAGGCTTATAATGCATGTCCAATATGGCAATATGATTTTATTTCCTCTCCTTTCAGATGTCTTCTTCTTTTACCTCTAGCATGGTTCATTTATATTGAAGCATATGAGGCTGAACGTCATTTGGAATTTCATATGATGCCAGCGCACCAAAAGAACATTAAACTATTCATATTTTTCACAAGAAGACAAAATATCAATAGCCGTCTTAGCTCAGCCGGTAGAGCGCACGGCTTTTAACCGTGTGGTCGTGGGTTCGATTCCCACAGACGGCGAGTTTGCTATTTTGGTTTTCTTTTTATCACATCTCTGATTCTAACACAAAAACCCATCCAAAACCCCCAAACCCCAAAACCATAGAATCCAAACAAGAAGAAAAGATGTTGCAGAGCAGCAACATGTTTCCCAGTTGTTCATACCCATCTGCCCAAACTCTAAACCCAACCATTAATTCTCCTTCTCTCCTCTCTTTCCCTTCATTTTCATTCACCACTGTGTGCTCTCGCCACAACAATTTGCCCCAACCTCAGTTTCAAGCAAAGCAACCCAACAAGAAGAAGAAGAGGCAGATGCTGCGCTTCTGTGGGACTTATGAGGTGGGTGGAGGCTACCCAGATGAAGAATTGGGTGGGCAAGAGAAGAGTAGAACTACCCAAGAGCAAGGCAACTCAAAATTGGACACTGCCCAATATGAAGCTCTTCTCAAAGGTGGTGACCAAGTCACTTCTGTTCTTGAAGAGATGATCACCCTTGTAAGTTTTTGTTCCTCTCTCTCTCTCTCTCTCTCTCTCTCTCTCTCTCTGTAGATTGGTTGCTGAGAAATTGGTAGAGAAGGAAATGATGGATAATTTGGTATAAGGCTTAGTTGAGTCAAATTTTGTATTAATTTCAGTTCATTTAAATACCTATTGTAAATGTGGAATTCATATGGTTTTCATCAAAATGATGATATATATTGCAATGTATTAACTGCCCTGTTGGCTAATTTTGCTTAAAATGGATTATGCAGCTGTTTACTATCTGGAGGTTGCTTGCGTTTCTTCTGCATTTATCTCTTTTTGCTCTTTGTTTCGAAATCACGAGCCATCTGATGCTTCATTTGACTGATTACTAGTTTTGTACATGTACAGTTGGAAGATATGAACATGGATGAGGCATCTGAAGAGGTGGCAGTGGAAATAGCTGCACAAGGGGTCCTAGGGAAGAGAGTTGATGAGATGGAGTCGGGTTTCATGATGGCACTAGATTACATGATCCAACTTGCTGAGAATGACCAAGATGACAAGGTTCTATTTCAACTTTACATATCACACTAGCTTTAATGTGAGCTACCCTGCCCCAACTTAGATTGATCTGACAAGATTGAGCAATGAACACACGCTAACTGTTATTTTTATCAAGTTTTAGTAAACCACATCCTATCATTTCTGTACTTTTTTCGGCATGCACATTGATGTGATCTTTGGTCTCTTGCACAATACTAATGTTCCAACATTTGATATTGTATGTGACGATACATGTTTTTCTGGTTTCCTTTTTATTGACACCCCTAATTAGGTTCTGTAATATAATGCTAAGAATGATGAATGATGCATTTTCTTTTTGTGGGGAAGAGGGCAGGAGAGAGGAGGTAACATAAGTTTAGGTTTTGTGGTATGTATGGGTTGTGGTGGTTGTGGTGGCTGAAGACTGTATCTAAAAGCTGGTTTTCATGCCCATTGTTGCCACATTATGCTGGAAACTGAACCTCTTCATAATTCATTGCAGTGGCAGCTATGATACTATTCATGGCTGCAAGCTTCAATTTCAGTACATGAGCTTTTGTGGCAACTTACACGCACTTTTTAGCCCCGCTGCTGTTTGAATTTTGCAATAGTTTTGTTTTTTAGGTAAAATCTAGCCGACGTAAAGCTGGCTGCTTTTTGGTCGAACATTCAAATACACCATGTTGTCGTATGATTTGATCTCTTTTGACCAAACATAGCTATGGATTATTTACTCAATGACTGTTTTGATCGTCAATGTTCAGCGCAAGTCATTATTGGAGGTGATCAAGGAGACAGTATTATCCTATCTTACGAAAAAATGCCCCCCGCATGTAAGGATTTTTCTTTAAGGCAAATTTCTGATTATTGCTTCAGAGTAATGGCTAGTCTAGGCAATTGTGGTTATTGGATTCTAGTTTCTTTCACTTTAATTTTGTATATTATTTATTTCTAGGTTCAAGTGGTTGGCCTGCTCTGTAGAACTCCTCTGAAAGAAAGCAGACAGGAATTACTACGCAGAGTGGCTGCAGGTGGTGGTGTGTTCAAAAGTAAGAATGACATAAAAGTTCATGTTCCAGCTGCAAATCTTAATGATATTGCTAACCAGGCTGATGATATACTGGAGGTAATCACTGCAAATGCTATCTTCTGCATAAGTGCTTTTTCTGGTTATTGATGATATATGTATAGCATATTATTGCATATCATTCTGGGCACTAGCAGCAAACTTCCCCCTCTTTAGGGTTGTGTTCTGTCGTTTGGTTTACTTGGGATTGTTGGAACTGCTCTAAAATGTTGGAACGAGGAAATAGTAATTTTAGCTTACAGACACTATACTTGTAATATGTAATGATATTTAGTAGCACTAACTATGGTCTTTTCATGCTTTAATGTCTTATTTTGTTTCATGAAGTGTGTATTTGTACTTTGTTTTATTAATAATTCAAGTTAATATAAGCCTATTTTCATTTTTCGAAGACAATGGAAACTCGGCCTGTAGTTCCAGATCGAAAACTGCTTGCAAGACTTGTTTTAATCAGAGAGGAAGCTCGGAATATGATGGGAGGTGGATTACTAGATGAGAGAAATGATCGTGGCTTTAACACTCTTCCAGAATCCGAGGTCTGTATTTGTGCATTTATAAAAAGATTACAGGATACCTGGTTGATTCATTGGCCCGTATCTTTGTTTGGAAAATTTTATTTTAAGTTGTTACCATCATCCTTTGCCATTGGTTTGGCATGATTAAGATTCCTGTCAATGCAGGTGAACTTCTTAACCAAACTTGTAGCTTTGAAACCAGGGAAGACTGTCCAGGAGATGATAAAAAATGTAATGGAAGGAAAAAATGAAGGTGCTGATGATGCTAGCAGTGATGAGGAAGATACCACTGGTAGAACGAGTGGAATTGCAGGAAGGGTGGGTATAATACAGTCCATAACTAGAACGTGTGTATGTTGGCAAGTCTGTTTCAACAGGGAACCCGTGTGCACACCCACACACCGACACGTGTCAAAATAGTTTTCGGTTTCATATTATATTGACTCATTCATCATCATTCCCAGGAAAGCGTTACAGGACGAAAAGCTCTTCCTGTGCGCCCTGGCATGTTTCTTGAGACTGTCTCCAAGGTAAGAATTAGTTGATTCACCTATTTAACTTGTAAGTTGTAACACATTCATTTCAAGTCCTCTGGACCTCAGGATGTCTGACGACCATGGTCGAGTTGGGTAACGTTACGTTTCAGGACAATATCTATATTTGGTGCTTCTAATCTAGAAGATACTTCATAACCTCTGGAGCATCTATGAGATTAAATGGGCTTGAGCTACTCTGATCGAGTTGACATATGCAGCAATCTCACTGTTTAAAATAAATTCCTGATTCATGCTTGGACTTGAACTTGCCAGGTCTTAGGTGGTATATATGCAGGAAATGTCTCTGGTATCACCGCACAACATCTAGAATGGGTAAAGTTTCTTCTTCTTTCAAAAGATTAAAAAAGTTGTTCATTTAATTCTACTGCAATTGAATTACTGTCTTCAATTTTATTTTTAAGTTTTCTATCTAATTATTTGTTTGAAGAAGTCGTAGAAGTTATTTGTAAGATATGTCGTAGATTGCTTGAGGAAGTCATGGTGTGCAAATAGCTTGCCATATCATTTCCCACAATAATTTCCTTCACTTTATAGCCATGTTATTCCACATTCTTCCGGTGAATCAATTCATTTTGTTCCCTTGTCTCTCACATGCAGGTTCATCAGAAGACACTTGAAGTTCTTCAGGAGATAGCATTTTGAACTTTTTATGGTAGGTGCACCATCTCCGTTTTTTCCTAATCACGCGCTGTTTGAACGGAGAATTTTATTTACCTTTGGTCTAGAAATTACCAATCTTTCCTAGTGAAATTCATCAAACTAATTCTTTTTTCCAATCTGTTGCCAATGATAATAGGAATCAAACACAAGTATGCCTGAAATCATACTTTGTTGAAAGGAAAGTACCCAGAATCAGAAAAACTTATGATGAAGATTCAAGAGTCCAATAAACATACACTAGTGCAACACCATGTGTGGTAAGGCCCCACAAATATGGATTTTGATACTTCATCAGTGACACACAGTGGACCTCCTTGGTAATCATTCATATGCCTTGAGAAAGTAGAAGCAAACACAGCAAGGATTGATCCACATTCTTTATAAAGCTATTTCCCATGCCCTCTTCATGCCCTTTTATTTTTATTTTTATTTTTATTTATTTGAATTTTATTTGCCTTTTGTGTAAAGCAAATATGATATGAAATGTATATACACTTTTCTACCCACTTGGATTTGGCACCACGCCTACCGATCTTGGCCCTCCCCCATGCCTCTCTTGTTTGCAAAATCTCTTTGTTTTTGTTCATGGGATTAGCTTGGATTATAAAAAAGCAGAGTTGCCCACCTGCACCGTCTTTGCAGATTTGTGCCTCGCAACTATACGAAATATGGAAGTTTAAGACCCACGAATCTGATTATACTTTAGTATATGCTCCCTATAAGAGATTGAATTAGGAGTATTTGATTAATTATATGGTGATTATTGAGCTGCTTAATGATTATGAATGAAAAGCCAAATATGACTATGCTCCCTGGATGAATTTTTTATACTTCATTTCACATGCTTAATTTAAATGATTTTCACCATATTTTAAGACTCGAAAGGAGAAGGAAAATACTAGTTACTATGACCTACGACTATGAGGCAATTTCATGATGAGAATTAAAGTTGGTTTTACTACTTCTTTCTAGTACCATAACCTATAAAGATAAAAAAACCGCGGTGCATCATTCTCTCTTCCAAAATCTCCTTTATACATCATAGTTCTTTTACAAAAGGATATTATACTTTAATGTAATCTAATCTAAACTACAGAATTCGGGTACATAAATAAAGAAGAAAAGGTGGAAAGTTCTCATTTGGTTTTGATTTTTGGTCAAAGAAAAATTTGGTTGAGATAAGAAAAATAAGAAAAAGGTGGAAACTTATCATTTGCCATGTTTTAATTAGATTACAAGTAACTTTATCGAAACAAAAAAGGGATTACAAGTGAAACAACCAACCAAGTGTAGGCATTATGTTAATGTTCTGGAGGAAGGTGCGTACCTTTCTTCCTGCCTTTTTGAAACATGACCTGTTCATTTTTCGGTTAACAACTAAAGAAGGTTCAAAAGATAAAAAGTTCTTGTTCTTGTTTCCTTTTCATACAAACTTTATATAAATCACCAATTAATTGGTGAAATGACTACATTGTCGGAAGCATGTATCAAATGTAAGCTAAAATGGTGAAGCTCTTGGGGTTGGACCAAGTGATAAAAGAGTGAGTCGGGAAATGAATTAAAACTGCGTTAGGTAAAGAGTTCAATGATCCAACAAATAAATAACAGATAAAATTCTGACACATATTCAAAAATTGATACAATGGTACTAATAAAGGGAACGCCGAAATAAAAATTAAAAAATCAATCTTTTTAACACCTTAAAGTCATCACATAAGTCTTCCAACATGTAGCTTGCAAATTAATGAACACATCTTGTACTTGCCCTCTCACACAAGGATCACCTTCCTACAACAATTACCTAGTGTGCTCTGTTGGGATTTTATTTTTTCATTTGGATAAGTTCACTGAGAATTTGAGAATGCTTGAACCCTGTCAAATATGAATATCCAAACAGCCATTGTCTTATCAGCTCTGCTTTTTTAAAAGGCAAACCAACTTTTATATCCAAGTGGTGTGAGAGTGGTCCCCTAATTTGGCAAATGCCTATATCATCCATATATATATATATATATTTCTTCAAATAAACAACGACCACATTAATAATAAATACTTAAATTCAATCCCAGCTTGAGCTGTTGCATTTTTGAGCAATCACTAATAATCCCCGCTAATCAAACGGCAAACAACTCAAAGCCCAACTGAGCTAGCAAACTTTGCTAATTAAAATTGTTTAATGTTCATGTTGGCCTAATTGTTTATTAATAAAAGTTCAAAACTTGAACTTTGTAACGGTATAAGCACAGTGGAAACTTGAAACTGTAACACCAACTGTATCTAGGATGACAAGGATGAGGACATTTTGGTCTAACATTTGAATTCTCCAACGACAATGTGCTTGTAGGTCCCCTCTCCTTCCTCCATAGTTGAACATGATGGTCATTATTTTGAATTCTCTATCTTCATACAAAGGAAGCAACTTTGGAGTGTGACAGCTATCCCGACCCAACTGTGTTGAGTGTTTGGCCACCCCATTTGAGCCTCCTCCTCCTACTTGTACTGCTTCCTCTGCTCTAAAGTTTCAAACTTTCAAATTATTGAAGCCATTAAATCAATTAAATAAAACTCATTTATGGGGATATCAAAGAGAAGAGTAAAAGATTTCAGCTTTCAGCTTTCAGCTAAGCTCAGCTCAATCCTTCATCTTCTTCTTCTGGGTAGCTCCAGAAAATGTCTTAGGGCTATGTTGGCATTCTAGTTGGGTCCCATGACTACAGACAAGTTTCAGCCAGAGTGAGCTCACAGCTCAAAATCCTATGTATGTTCATTGTCCCTGTCTTTTCAGCATTTGGTATTTTATTTTATTTTTATTGACATTTTTATTGTTGGAAATGTGTGATGATGGTGATGAAGTTTGTGAGTATGAAGAGGGAGAGTGGA